>PVIR01019298.1:0-32182 GCA_004026965.1 Petromus typicus
TCGATTCCCCGGTAACCACATAACAATACTGGGTGTGGAGACCCACACCCAGCAGCAACCAGTACCACATACCACAGTGCCGGGCGTGGTGGCTCACGCCTGTCATCCCAGCACTCGGGAGGCAGAGGCAGGAGGATTGTGATGTGAGTTTGAGGCTGAGCTGAGGGCCAGCCTAAACCACAAAGCGAGACCCTGTCTCCAAAAACCTAAAAAAAAAAAAAAAAAAAAAAAAAAAAAAAAAAAAAAAAAAAAAAAAAAAAAAAAAATTCAGACTTATAGAAAGATATTACAAGAATCATTCCCTATGGATCAGCAATTTCTCTCTCTTCTCTTTCTGTCTGTGTCTCTGCCTCTGTTTCTCTCTGTTTATCTCTCTGTTTCTCTGTGTGTGTCTCTGTGCAGATATTCTGCACACACCTCTCTTCTCTTTCTCTCTCTCTCTCTCTCTCTCTGAACGATTTGAAAGTGAGTAGAATAGACTCATAAGACCTTCAGTTCTGTGAGAAGAACTAGTTGCTCAGAACTAGAGCAACTAGATATTTTTCAAGTACCACCTTTTGGACTGATGCCCTTTCCCTCCACACACCTGAAATCCTTGTTTCTTACAAATGCACCTTTACTGTAGCACCTGTCACCCTAGCTCCTGTGGAGTTTATAAGTCACTACTTTCTCATCAGCTGTGAGCTTCCAAACCTGGGGCTTCTTCTGTTCCCTTCTGGGTCCCACTTGCCTGCCACAGTGCTCAGCCTAGGGAACTTTCTTGGTCACTGTCACTAGAATAACGCGCAGCTGAATAAGGCTAGTCTGGCCCTAGCTTCTGAGCCAGCACTCGAAGCCCCTTGCCAAGTGCTAGGCCTGACACTCTGTGGAGCCCCTCTGTCCTCCTTCATGACTTATCTTCAAAGCTCTGCCCCTGTCCTAGGCCAGTCTTTGAAGACATAAAAGATGATTCTTCCTTCTCTTCTCCACATAAATGAATCCCTCTTCCACCTCTTCTTCCCAATATCTGTGTCTGTCTTGTCCTCATCTATTTTTTGAAAGAAACATTCACCTTGTTTGGCTGAGCAATATTTACCCTAGAACAGGGGCCAGGAACAAACTGCCTTGAACTCTAACCTGAGTCCTGGTCCTGACTCTATCCCTCAGCAGCTGTGGCAGCTGTGATGAGCCTCTCTTCCTCCAGAAGACATGGGTTGTTGCATCTCAAGACATCTTAAGTTTTCTCTGACTCTTGCAAACCACTCCTGGTGTATGATTAGATTAGCACACTTACTAGCTGTTTCCTCAGAGTGCAGACAGTCCTTTCGATCACTTAGTACCTCTGGGCATGTTGTCTCCTACCCCGAATATATCTTGTACTCCTGCAGCTGCAGACATTCTGCACATCCCTCAAGACCTCGGCCAGATGACTTGCTCAGGAGGAAAATCTCCCAAAAGACCACCCCTTCTTCTTGGCCACCCCAGACCAACAGAAGCAGACCCAATACTCCATTAACTTTCCATAAGGGAGGCTCAGAATCACTCATCATGGTGCATGGCAAACCCTGGAAGTATCTGCCGTACGTATCACACTAGTGCAGTGGTGTCTTCTTTATGTGTGTCTTAGGCTAACTCCGTCGCTGAGAAATAGTCATCCCGTAGAAAATAGCTTCAGTAAGAAGGTTTCAGAATGTCCACTTTGCCCTTTGCGGGAAATGGGAGGGCTGTACTCTATGGTCATCCCAAGGAGCACAGCGCAGGCTCCCTTGAAGTAAGCCTTAAGTTTTCCATACCTGTGACAGCATGAGAAAAATCTCCTGGATTAAGTAGAGGGACTGAAGGACAAAAGCAATCTTTAGGAACCCCCCACAGTCAAGCCCTTACTTCCTTCCTCTGCACCCCCATGTCTAAAAGGCTGCCACTGCGTCCCTAAGCCGGGTGACTTCCCAGGGTGTCTCCTCTGCCCTTTTGCTCTTAGCTCCTCAGCAGTAGCTAGTGCTTACTTCTTTTTGCAAAAACATATTATATAGTAGTGTTTTATAAAGATTTTAGTTTCTATTTAATTACTTTCAATAAGTACATTTCCTAAACCAAGTTTATGTTCTTGAGAAAACAGTGGTGTTGTTGAGAGGATAGCTTTGGATTTAGATTATATTTTGATAATAGAATATAGGAAAATATCCTTGTGTTTTTATTCCATTTTCAAGGAAATTGGTGGTGGGTTTTTCATTCTAATTTAAACATTCCCCTGCAGTGTTGATAACTCAAAACAAATTTCCTTAGGCACAAGCATAAGAACCAGGAAATGATGCTGAGTTGAGTTGAAAAGTAAACCAAATAGTTTCAGCTAGATAGAATGGCTGTTCTCAAATTTTTAAGGTACTTACTATTTTGCTGGTCATGATATGAGGTAACATGGGTACAGAAGAGATGTCAGAAGTGGCCCAGGCCCTCAAGGATATGTGTAAGATACATGGGTTAGACAGTAAAATCATGCAATGGCATTTGCCCCTATGCCAAATGTAAAAGGTATGGATGAGATGGACAAGGATCTCCATAATGAGGAAGTCTCAGGGCAAGGAAGACCACTGAAGTAGGAGAGAAGACAGGAGCTGCACCACCGGGAAATACACACAGGAAAAGTGGCCACAACCATTGGTTTCAGACAACGCTGGAAATAAACAGCTTGGCTGAGGTGCTGGATGCTGGAACATTTTCGAATCTGGAAATAAAAACTAAAATTGATAAAGTAAGAAATCAAGAAAATGTAGATCTAAGTAGTCATAAAAATGAGGAGGAGGATCCATGTTTTTTAAGATCACAAAGGAAGGATTAGATGGGAAAAAATCCACAAGCAGGAGCAGCAGTTCTGAGACTGTTAAGATACATAAGTTTGAAAACCCAGCAGAGGTTGGAATAAAATGGAAGAGAAGGGGTATGAGGGAGGCCACAGTAAGGCTTGGAAACTTCAACAGAAGGAGAACAAGACCGCAAGAGTGCAAACAGCAGAGGAACAGAGCAGCCATGGTTCCAGAGGGGCATGGAGCAAGCACAGTCCATTTTGTAGATACATAGAGACAGTATGTTCCCAAAAATAGCAGCCACCACTATTTCTTGAGAGTTTTCTGCATGTCAAATAGTCCACTGACAATAGAAAAAAACATTTACATTGTGAGTGCTGAGGAAGCAACAGTATTTTAAAATGCAATGTATGTATAGGATGTGAACATCCATATGACATGCTGCTGTCACATGTAGTCCTTACACTACCCCAAGGGGAGACAGTCATCTGCACCCGACGGTGGAGGAGCCAGGGCGTGGGGAATCCAGTGATCCACCAGAGGCTGATGGAAAGCCAGGAAGCCTGACTCTAGACCTGGAGTCGTAGCTGTCGCGCTGTACTGCGGAGAACCTGATGTGGTTTAAACCGTCACCCCTCAGCATAGACCAACAATTGCAAGACATGGCATCCTGACTTTCCCCTCGGCACATTCAGATGCTGGCACTCAGCAAGGGCAGCACTGGTGGGATGTTCTGAGGCTCCATGACTCCAAACCGCCGAAGCCTCTGGAATGAGACGATGCCAAATGCTTACATGTGAGCATCCTTCACCCTGAGACTGGAACCCTGAAGGTAGAGTAAACAGTGAGGAGCTAGGATCATAGCACTGTGAAATACACATCCCAATAATTTTTTAATTAACTTGAAATAATTATATTACTGATGTAATTTATTCTATCACCAGGTTGCATTAAATTTTTTATTGGCCATCTGAGTTCATATATTAATGGTATCAATAAAAACACTTGGGCTAGATTTTATTTTCCTAATTGTTTCATCTTCTTTTTCTGGTTCAATAATGCTAATTATATAACATCACCATGAAAATTTCACTCAACTAGAGGTGCTCCTTTTTATTTTCCACTCTATATTAATAATTATCATAATAATTCAGTGCAACATAATAAGTATGACCTAATAATATTTAATCACATTAATGATGTAAGTGGTAAAAATTAATCGATACTCAGAAATGTTCCCAAATTTTTTAAAAATTGTAGGATTATCAGAGAGACAAGGAGCTTTTTCAAATGGGATTTATATTGCAAAGCAAACCCCTGTAGCCTCTGATGCCAGAGGCAGAGAGATCCATCATTTCCCAGGCTGCTGTCGAAAGCGCAAGAGGATGACTTTTTAAGTTTCAGCAGGTCCTGAGTGACCTAAGCACCCAGCCTGACAATTTTTATCTTGCCTCTCAAAAACATCCTAATGGCCAGGTACCCACTTGAGCCGCATCTCTACAATTACTTTTGGAAAGGCAGGGGAAAAAAAGAACTAAATTATTTGCAAGTGTAAAATCTGTACCCAATCATAAGAAGCCCGAGGCTAACAATCTGTTGTATACTTTCCTTCTTTCTGAAATAATATTAAGCTCAGGCATATATAATTATACGGGAACCACCAGGCTGTGAAGGATGAGAAAATATAACACAATTATCTCTTCACAAACCACAGTGAAATCTGACAGAAATCAACATGAGCTGAGAACACCCCTTCCCTCCACTTTCCCTCTCCAGTTTAACCCCTGCCTTCAAATGGTCGACTGCAGAATTCGTGTCTGAGAATCTGCCTACATGCTTGTCACAAGGCTGGTCCAGACAGCTTCCTGGGGAGATGTCACATTCAATCCAAGGATAAGATCTGCAGGGAAAGCATGCTTGTTTTGGTGCACTGGGAACAATATACAGCTCATAATCAGCTGGAAACCAGCCAGTCCACTGGGAAAGCCAGCTCTAGGCAGGAACCTGTGGCAAGAGACAAAAAGAAGAGGGAGGGGACCATTACATGCACCTGAGAATGGGGCCAAAATGATCACCAGGAAAATGAGGAGAAGGAGCATGAGAAAGATCAGAAAGTTCAGTTTACAGATTAGCTTGGTGCCTACATGAGTCCCTTTCTCCTCAAAGGAAAACTCACAGGTGTACAGTATAAAGACCCCATGGAAAGAGGGATCCTCCCATTTTTTGCCTTTGCTCGGTGCTTTCTTAAGCTAGTTTTTCTATATCCTGACACTGCTGATTCTCACTTTATTTCTTCATTTTGACTTCAGTCTTTCCATGCCGTCCCGTTGGTAGCCTCACTTAGCTTTGTTCTAGAGATACTCTGTGATCTCTCTTTACCTTACATATCCTGGACAGCCGGGCTCAACAGGAAGCCAACAGTGGGGCCAGGGACCTTACCCTGAATCTAGAACTCCACACATTTTCTTCCTATTGCACAATACATATTGTACATTTTAGAACTCATTTACACCTTCAGTTTCTCATACCAGAGAAGTGACATGATAGTTACACATCTGTGTCCCATTTATTGGAAAATATGGTTTTGAAAAAGCTCAAGTCATATGAAAAATGCTGTCAGTAGATTTCAAGATGGATAAATAGATGCACCCAGCACTCAAGTGCCCTTCTGCAAAGAAGAACCAAAGTGACAGAGATAAAGGTTAAGGGCATAGAAAATCTATCCAGTGGAATGATAGCACAAAGCTCCCCTAATCTTGGAAAAGACATGGACATCCTTGAACAGGAGGTTTATAGTACCCCAAATGGATATGACCTGAAAAGATCTTCACTGTGCCATTGTACAGTAAAACCGTCAAAAGCATAGGACAAAGAAAAGATTTTAAAACCTGAAAGAGAAGGATGCCAAGTCACATTCAAGATTGACCCCATTAGGCTAGCAGCAGTATCTTCAACAGAAATCCAACAGCCCAGGAACAAATCAATTGACCTGGATTATTACACCCAGGAAAGAAATCCTTCAGTAAAAAACTGAAGATCTTCCAAAACAAGCAAAGCTGATGGAATTCATGACCAACAGAGTGTCCCTACAAAAGGTGTTTAAGGAAGTCCCAAATTTAGGCATGAAAAATAAACATTTTAGCATGTGAAAGTTAAAACCACATCAGAAGAATATATACACAAAGAGGAAATAGAACATTATCAAAATTATCAATATAATAAGCCATCAAATCACAAAGATAAATAAGAGATAAAGACAAGGCGAAAACTAAGGCACAACAGTGCATGACCATAATCCCAGCTACTCAGGAGGCTAAGGGAAGAGGATCACAAGTTCAAGATCATCTTAGGCAATTTAGGGAAACCCTGTCTTAGGACAAAAACAAATAAATAAAACAGGCTGGTAACACAGCTCAGTGTTTCCCAAGTTCAGTTGTCATTGAGAGAGAGAGAAAGAAAGAGAAAAAGGGAGAGACAGGAAAGATAGCAACAAAATCACAGACATATATCCATACTATAGCTTTCCATGAGTAACCATTAATGTAAACGGGCTAACTTCTCCAATTAAATGATACAGGTGGTTGATGAGAATTTAAAGGAAAATAATCCCATAATACGCTGCCTATAAAAAACTCACCTACCAATAGAGGCTAAAAACGAGTGGACAGAGAATGATACCTCAATAAAATGATAACCTAAAATGAGCAGGACCAGCTATACTTAAACCTGACAAAATAGAACTTATGGCAAAAGCTACAGAGAAAGAAGATCATTATATAATTATAAGGGTATCAATTCATTTGTAAGATAATGGTTATGTATCTAATGTGAGAGCAACCAGTTTTATAACATGAACGTTACTGGAGCCAAGGGTAGAGATGGTTCCAGTACAACAGGGGGGATATTTTAATACCCACTTTCAACAATGAATAAGTCATCCAGACCAAAGAGTATTGGCAAAGAAACATCACAGTTAAACTATACTATAGATCAAATGGAGCTTATGGAACATTATGTCCAACAGTTTCAGGATTTACAGTCTTTTCATCAGTGCACAGAATTTTCTCTAAAACAGTATTTAAGTCACAAAACAAGTCCAAAAAAGTTCAAAAAATTGAAATCATATTCTGTATGCTTTCCGACCACAGTGGAATAAAACTAGAAGTCAACCTTAGAACTCACACAAATCCATGGATGAGAAACAACACAAATTTGCTGGCTCACTGAGGAAGTTAGAAGCGAAATTTTTAAAATTTCATGAAACATGGTTAAAATGCAACAGAAGCAACATGAAGAAGAAAGTTTATAGCAGTGAAAGTTGACACAAAAACAACAGGAAGATTTAAAATAAACTGATGATGCACCTTAATGACACAGTGAATAAGAGAAAAACAAATCTGAAATTAGTGGGAAGAAAGAAATAAAAAGATGAGAACATAAATAAATGAAGTAGAGATTACATCAGGTTTTTTTAATTCTTTGAAAAGATTAACAAAAATTTATAAACCTTTATCTATCCTAGCCAAGAAATAAAGAGAGTAGCAAACAAATAAAAAGCTGAAATTAGGATCCATTACAACTGAGACCAGAAATACAGAGAAATCATTAAGAATCATTTCAAAAACTTATATGCTGATGCATTATAAAATCCAGGAGAAATGGACAAATCTCTGTATCCACATGACTTACCAAAAGCAAGCTAAGAATGGAGAATAATAGATTGATAACACAGAATGAGACTGTATCAGTAATAAAAAGTCTTGCAATGAAGAAAAGTGTAGGACCTTTGTGTTGAATTTTACCAATCTTGTAAAGAAAAGCTAACGCCAGTTCTTTTATGTAAATTAGTACAGCCACTGCATGGAAGCTCCTCATAAAAACCTAAATGTAGAACTAGCGTATGACCAGCTCTCCTGCGCCCGGGTGTGTGTATATCCAAAGGAAACGACATCAGCACGCTAAGGAGGTATCTGCATGTTGGTATGTTATCATTGCACTGTCTCAGCCAAGATAATGAATAGGCTAGGTGCCCATCAGCAGGTGAATAGACAGAAAATATTGTGCCTTTGTGCATGGAGCATTATTCTTCCACAAAGAAGAAACTAAACCTGTCATTTGCAGTAAGTACAACATATTGTACTAAGTAAAATAAGCCAAACACAGAAAGACATGTACTACGTAGTCTTTCTGATAGGTAGAGACTAAAAATAAGTCGACCTGAAAGTAGAATAATGATTACTAGAAATGGGGAGAGATACTGGGATGGCATGGGAATGAAGGTGGAAGGTGGGTAGACAAGTATAATCAAGGCACTCTACAAGCACGTGTGGAAATATTGCACTCAATCTCCATATGTACAGTCAAAATGCATTAAGAAAACACTTGTCAATAAATTACTTTATTGCTTAGGAAAATAACTTGAAATTTCCACATCTGGAGTCTTTTTGCTCCATTCACACCTTTCTGATCATTTCTGTTGTCATTTTCTCTGGAGCGTTTGTAGTCAGAAAGATGGGGGATTACATCTATTTCCATTCAGCATCACTTATTGGACTTTGTCCTTTAAACTAAAATGTTAAATTGCATCTTTAATAGCAGCATGGTTTAGCCAAAAGCAAACTTATAAGAGAGAGACAGCAGCTACAGTAAGGCCAGGACCTCGGTAGCCTCAAAAGGAACCAAGTGCCGGAAGACGAAGGGAAAGGTACCCGAAGGAGCGAACTGTGGCAGCCACATGTTTGCCTACTGGCTTTACTGAAGATTCACCGTGAATCTGCAGCCCTGCCCAGAGTACTGGGAATTCCTGTTAGTTCAGTGGTTATGGAATAATTAGCACCCACCAAAACCTCCTCTCTTGGAAGCTCTCCTGGCTCAGTGCTCTCAGAGAAAACTAACGAGGAGGCTTCATATGAGCAAATAAAGCAGAGATCCGCAGGAGCTTTTCAGCAGTGTGAGATACAGAGCAGGATTAAGAGGTGTCGAATCAAGGAGTGGCCACTATTTTAAAGCCCCAAGAAATGTTTCTTAGATTACTGCCCACGTGGCATTACCAACACAATCATTTACTAGTTGGCATATGTTCTGCAGGTTGACTTCATGCTCCATTTTTCTGACTCTCTTACTTATCCTCTATTACGGGTAGAATTATGTTCCCCTCGAATTCGTGTTGAAGCCCTAATCTCCATGACTCCAAGCCTCAAATGTGACCATATTTGGACATGGAGCCCTTTAAAGAGATAATTAATTTAAAGCAAGGCAGTCAGGGTGGGTCCTAATCCAGTCCAACTGGTATTCTGACAAGAAAAGGAAATCTGGACACAGAGGCCAGGAGCACACTGGCGAAAGACCAAGTGCAGACAAGAGGGAACGTGGGCATTTGCAAGGCAGAGACAGGGGCCGGAGAAGATGGAGCCCTGCTGGCACCTTGACCTTGGACCTCCAAGTTCCAGAACGGTTTCTCTTGTCCAGCCATCCCGTCCTGTTCATACCTTCTGCAAACTGACATCCACCCTTACCTGGGAGGTATAGATGACTTACGGAAGATCACGGACATTGCACGGCTGTTTGACAGCTGTCTTTCTGTCTCCCTCCCTAGCACTGGCTTTTGTGACAGTTCTGGGCTTCCTTCTGAGTCGAGCCCCTGAAAGGCACTGGCTGAAGCCTGAGAGACAGGAGGAAGGGAGAAGTCTCCCCGGCCTGAGCTGCCACCTGGCAGCATCTGTGTGTCTGTGGGGCTCCAGCTTCTGCCTCTAACACCACACCCTGGGTTCAGACAGCGTTTCCTTTCCTTTTGCCTTCTTCTTCAGCATCAGCAGTGGTTGCCTGGGTTTTTGAGTTTTCCCATACTCCCTTTGGCTTCTGGGAAATGTGGAAACATGTGACTAATGCCCTGCTTTAAGTTGGGGGAGAGTTAAATACAAAATAGGCTTTTGTTTTCTGCATTAGAACCTTCCCAACTTAACGTCTATTCTCCAGATCACCTCATTTTCTAAACTAGCTCCTACGGTCTCACCTGTTGTGTCTAACAAAGGACAGCAGGAAAAGCAAAGAGATGGAGGACAAAAAGGGTTTGCATCTCTGCTCACTCTGTTCCTTTAAACCACACTGTTGGAAAAGCACACACGTTTCTACTTCTATCTCATTGGCTCACTTGAATCACGTAACTACGAGCGGAGTAAAGAGACCAGTTTTCCAGATAGGCAAAAGATGCAAAGTTACACTTTGCTAAATTTTAGAAATTCTGATGATCAGTGCTCTTCCATTCAGGTTCAAATCAGTCTGTGCACCTGTTGAGATCATGGTACTAATTTCATTACTCTGCTGATCCCAAGTACTCAGAAAGGAAATCAGGTGGCTCTGATAGCCAGGGAAGGACAGGGAACGATTCAGGATATTTTTCACTGCAAAGCACAGCACACAGCTGACAGTACATGTCCGTGACCTCTCGTGGTGTGGACACTGGGCTCAGATGGGACATTTTCCTCTGGAGTGTTTCATGGGGTCACAGAGGTAGCTGGGCGTGGGCATTTGGAAAGAGCAGCTGAGTCATCATTGCTCTCTTGGCTGTGGTCCGGGATCTCCACTGAGCCACTGACCAAGCACAGAGCTACCATGTGGCTGGGCTTCTAGAACATCAGGTTTGGGCTCCAAGAGAGGCATCCCCAGAGGCCCAGCCCGAAGCTAAGATCCTCCTGGCTCTGCCATGACTTTCTCGCCATGCCACTTTCTTCGTGTTCTGTTGGACAAACAGATTAAGAATAAAGGAATTACCCTGCGCTCTTTCTGCAAGAGTAGCAGAAAGTCACATTCAAGATGAGCATGGGACCTAGTGTTAGAAACACATCTGAAAAGTACAATTTGCCATTATTACCCCAAAGCTGAGAGACTTGTGGCCGTGTGACCTTGGTTCAGATGCTTTCCTCTCTGAGAACCTGGACATTCTGTGGTGAAAGGAAGGAACTGAACAAGATACATTCTGCAGCTCATTCATGCTAAAGCTATTCAGTTTTTGCTCATTGTGAACAATGACATCTGTATCTATCTAGCTACAGGTTCGGAAAACCAAGTCATAGAAAAGGAAAAGCTTAGATTGCCAGCAGTTCTTGTGGTGTAGCCTTTAGACAGAGCAAGTAAGAAATTAGATAATTAAAGACACTTCACAAAAGCACACCCGTGTTTGAAAGCTGTAGAGCAGTGAAGAAACATTATCATTCCACCAAATTAAAAACCTGAATATAAAAAGGAGTGTGAGGATGGAGAGCCTTCTTTCTCAACAAGAGCCGCCCCGCGAACATTAATTTTCTCCTACAGACCTCAGAGCACATGACACTCACACTAGCCTAAGGTCTTACTGTTTTCTTTTTATTGGAGAGGCACCACTGGAACAGAGAATATAATTTGATCATAGAAAATTAGAGCTGAAGGAAACTTCAAGGTCATCTCATCCAGGGCAGTGATACTGGTAGGGGACTACAAATTACATACCACCCTGGGTAGTGTTATCCAGGGATTAAATGGTTCCCCAGCATGCAACGCGAGTTGGGTAGGAGCAAGGGAATAAGGTGAAGTTCTCAGCCTCAAACTACCAGAGGACCCCATCTCTGAGAGTCAAAAAGCGCTCTCTGGATTTCAAATGCTTTCATTTCTCTTCCTTCCACCCTCTCTCCTGCCCTCTCCCTCCATCTTTTCCTCCTTTGCTTCTTTCTTTTCTCCCTCCCTGCCTCCCTTTCTCCCTCCTTTCTACTCTCCCTCCCTTCCTATTTTCCAGTCTTCCCTTCCTTTCTCAGTTCCTCCTCGTGACTATATTAAAATTCAGAGAATACTCTAAATGGCTTCCTCTGCACCTGCCCAACCCTGTGACATGTCGGAGTCCTCGTGCTCACATTTTGCAGCTGTGGGGAATGCAGCTCTTCAGGGCTGAGGCTTTTCAGCCAAGATCACATAGCTAGTAAGAGCAGAATATCGCAGATGGTGGCACAGGACCGGCTGGTTTCTGTTCGGAACCTTTTCTTTCAGCACATTTTCTCTTTATTTTTCATCATAATGACTCGTCTAAGAGCCAAGAGCTGTGATGTTCTCACTGTGTGCTGAGGTCTGTGCTCGGCATCTTAGGCATGATTTATGATGTATTTGTGTTATGTATATCTCCTATTTTATTCAACCTTCCTAATTGCGGTGGTCCAGATGCCTAAAGAGAGGGACTGAGTGAGGCCTCAGGTCATAAAGCTACTTTGTGTTAGAAGGAGAATAAAAGCCATGAGAATATACTCAAATGTTCAAGTATTCAAGTATCGGTTCGTAGGAGAAAGTTGCACTCGCGCTCATACTCCTGAGTAATAAGAATTGATATTAAAGATCAATCTGATCTCATAGACCATTGATTTGTGTGTGTAGAATTAACTCATTAACGCATTATGCCATATATCACATTTGCTGATGCAGCAAATAAGTACTTAGGCCGACTTCTCTGCTACAGATAAGGTTTTCCTGCCATGAATTAAATTGATACAGATGAAAACATTGGGTTGATAATCTTCCAGACCCAAATCTGGGATCAAGCTCTATGAAGAAGTTAATTGACTTTTTTGGGCAATTAGGCAAGTGTCTTATGTATAAAATAAAGGGGTTGGATTAAACAGTGATAATGACTCTGAAATCCACAGTATGGTCTTATTATCTATCCATGTTTTCTGGCTCATAAAGATCACACATACTTTCTTAGCCTGACTCCTTTCTTCTTTGAGTGGGTCTTAGCACTTTCCCCAGAGGAGGAAAGAAGCCTGGTTCCCAGGAGCTGCCCTCTGGCCACTCGGCAGCCCGTGGCCCCATCTGCAGATTCTCTTCCTTGGTGGAGACACGATGCCTTCTTGTTCTTATTGAGCGTCACCACTTTTCTTTTCTATCCATACCCCAGAGTACCTCACAGCATCTTTTCATATTTTTAATTGGCAGAAATTGCTTTAAATTTACCCACAAGAAATTTTTACAATATTGAGACATTTAAAGGAAAAAATATTTATACAGATAACACTTTCTTACGTTGGCCCTGTTGGCCTCTTGGATTCATTTCCACAGAGGAGAAGACAGGGCCCTCGTGTCTGCGCAGTAAGCCTGGGAAGTCACCTCGGGTAGCTCTGAGCTCCACGCTGCTCGGTGCCTTGGTGGCCTCAATGCCAGAGTCAAGATCACTTGTTCCCACCCAAGATCGCTCCACTGCCCACTTGGGGAGCTTGAAGAGGTGGATGCTCTATTAATGGGGCCTAGATGGCACCTCCCCCCCGCCTGAGTGCAAATGGTCACGTATGTTCCCTAGGGGAGGGTTAAAATGCCCTTGCTGCCCTTCACCCCTGATCACAGCACAGCTCTTCTTCGTTCTGTTCCTTATGACTCAGAAGCCCTCTTGGGAGCACATCCTTCTCCTTCTAGAACCAAAGAGTAGGACAGGAACTCGATGGATAAACTCACTGTTTATAAAGGAAAGTGAGTGCTAGTTGGTTCCCATATAAGATGCACTCATCCTTTGTATGTCTCAATATTGTAAAATTTCTTGTGGGGAAATTTAAAGCAATTTCTACCAATTTAAAGAACTAAAAACATGCTGTAGTCCTTGGGGCTCTTCTCTAGCAATGACAATGCCAGGAAAGAAGGCACCACAGATGGACCCAAGCAGGACCCTCTGCCTCACTTGTGTTTGCAGCCCCATCGCATTCTGCATCATAACTCCAAGTCCCAAAGGAAAACAGCGGTAGACCTAGTGATCGCAGGAAGGTTGTTTATCTCCTCAGTTCTCAAACTCAGCTAACCCTCCCTGGTCACCCAGCTGAGCACCCCTTGGGTCGCACTGTGTCAGGATGACTTTGCCGTGTCACCCACACAGGTCAAAAGCTGGTTAAGCTGCACAAGCCACAGAGCATGGCTCTGTGAGGTGAACAGCTCTGCCGAGGACCTGCCCCTGAGCTACCAGCACCTCACATCTGATGTTAGGCCTGCGCAGGACCCAGAGCTCTCCCCACAAATGTCCACAGAGGGAGAGAAGATCAACACCATGAGACTACAGACTCCCTGTGGGAGAAGGGCCTGGGCTTGCTCAGCACAAGGGCTTGCTCAGCCCGGATGCTATGCACAGAGATAGCAATGCTATGCATGGATCCACTGAATACTGGAAACCACTCAGGTTTCATCCCCTGGCTGCACTGAGAGCAGGCTGTGAGGCAAACTGATCGGCCCGTGAGTGTACCTTTCTGTCAAAATTCACCTTTCAGTGATGCTGTCCAAGTTCCAAAGATAGGAAAGGCAGTCACTTAGGAAAAAAAAAAATCTCAAAATCCTTACATTTGTTTCTCATTATAGAAAAATCTTAGAAAGCAGGGTGTTTTATGTCTGTCATTTTCCTCGAATGTGAAAAAATTTTTGCTTGTGTAGCTTCCGTGCGTTTTCTCCAGAGAAAAATGAACTTGGCACCATTCATTTAATTTGTATTGATATGTGCCTCACTTTTACAAGCAGACATTGTCCATCACAGACACGATCTAGCTACTTAAATACCACCAGTGCTAGTGTGGCTGTTGGAGCACGGGAAGGAGTCACTCTTCTCCTGAGGCTGGTCTTCAAGGCCACAGCTGATTGGAACATTGACAGCAGGAAGGAAATTCAGATCTTGTGATGTGTGACCAATTTAGTTTTTTCTGTTTACGGACATCCAGTGACCTTCCTAAGTTAATACCTAGTTAGAGCAAAAGCTGAGGGCTGACGAGGACAGATAGTCATGGGGCAGGTTCTACAAAAGGACACATGGCCTTGAGTGTCAATAGATGTGGAATCATCCTCAGGGAGGCTCATCTGCAGCTTGGGTGGAGAGAAAGGCAGCGTGGGCTCCGGCCTACTCTCCCTGAGAGGTACAGATGCTTTCCCGAAGCCCTGGCAAATGCTGCCTACGCCGGGGGAGGTTGTGCCCTCATGACCTTCGTGGGAACTGTGTGATTCCATGTAATGTTCCTAGTGTGACCTTAACTTAAAAATCAACAGTAACGACAACTGCCAGCACTAAATACTAACCAGACATTTGGTACTTTCTTTAAAACATGGACAATTATATATGCATATATATGTATATTCCATGTAAATGTATGGTCATATCATATATTTTTATTTTAAAGAGGCTCGGATACAGACTATTCCTATTTTTCTATTGTTATTGAAGTGTAAGGACATGAAATAAAATATAAGTTCCAGGAAGCAACACAATTGCTTCCTTCACCGCTGTGAACTGAATATGTGCATTGAAAGGCTTCCTGCTTTTGCCTTCAGAGAAATAAGAGTAAAGACATAAATGTGGAGAAGTGGACATATCAGAAAATAGAAACTCATCTACTGCTGGAAAGATAGTATATAAAGAGTTACTAGAAGGCCTAATAGTAAGCGACAAGGTTTGCAAACCATATAGCTGATTAGGGATGATTCTTATAAACTTTAATAGTAGAGTCACATACCAGCAGTTTAACAATTATTTGTTAAAGAAATGAACGAATGAACATATCTCTTGTATGCTTTCTGTGCCAGATTGTTATCCAATAATAATGGAAAGTTAAATATTTAGCAAACTGTAAGACCTTTTTATATGAGAATCCCTGTTTTAAAATATTTTGTGAGCTGGAAGGTTGATAACAATTGTCCTCAGTTTGAATCATTCAGTATCTACTAATTTGGACCAAAAAATGTGAGACACTCTATTCACTCACTCATTCATTCATTCCTGAATCACTGCACAAATTCTGTAAGCCAAGCTCAATGGCAATATCAGAACCATTAGAAAACTTACTGTGAAAAGCAAGGCAGAAAACAGCATGATAAAGCGATGATTACATCACAAACGAAAAGGAAAAGGAGGAGGAAGGAGAAGAAAGAATGGATTCAACTTCCTGACTAAGTCCGGTACTGAAAAACTCCCATTGCACTTCTCCCCCACGTCTCCCTGGAGAACCCCCTCCGAGCAGATGAGCAAAGTCCTCGCCAGGTCTGCTCTGATGCGTGAAGAGGCCTTTGTAGGCATCAAGTGTCTTTGAAGAGATGTGCATTTTCATAAGGTTCAGAAAACTGTTGTGCCATGCCATCTGGTAAGTTTTCCCAGAATCTACCTTAGACAACAGAGTCTGAGACAACTACATTCCAGGGAATCAGGAGGGGAGGAGCAGACAGAGAAGGAGGGATGAAGAAGTGGAGATGTCCCATAGTCAGAGGCCCCTTGCACCATTAGAGCTGCTTTTCTGGTCTGGCTGGAAATCTTTTCTAAAGCTATACAAGAGCTTCCATGTTCGTGAGCCCACTGAGGGGTGAAAGAGATGAGGGAGCACATCTGATATTTCCCTTCCCGATTTTTCTAACTTGTCCTCTTGGAATGGACCCCTCTGTACCTTGGGTTTGGCCACACGACCCTCTCGGGAGCCACAGAGCAAGCCCATCCCAGTGAAGGAGCTGGTCTTTGTCAGAGTTTGGAGTGGCAGAGGGTCCTGAAACATCCCAGTGAGCCTCAAACCTGTGACCCAGTGACCTGGAGATGGGTCAAAGGCTCACAGGTTTACATCCAACCTGTGTGAACACCTGCCATGAGGAAAGTGTGCCATGTCCCCACCATTCTTTTGCGTTTTGTCTAAACCCCACTGGGTACCTTGGGAAGCCTTATAGCCAGATGGAAAAGTAGCTGATTAAATGAAACATATCTGAGATGTGAAGTGGAGGATTCATGAGAACACTGTCACTAAGGTTCTACTAAAAGTGGAATTAAAATTCCAGGGGAAATAGAAATCAAAATACAGTAGACACCGACTCACTAGCTACTTACAGATGAGAGAAATAGACAATGCACTCTTAGCAAAAGGTGTTATTAGGAGGACTTTGAGTCATTTATACAATTATTTATAATCTACCCTGTTCTCAGTAGGAAAGCCATATTATAAAATCATTTGCAGTAATTCACAAGTACAATTGTAAGTAAATCATGAATTGGAATCTGAAAGAAAAAAGTAAATGCAGGTCTTTTAGAAAGGTAACTTAACTAAGCTCCAACCTTCTGATATTTTCTTACTGTGTTAAGGGCAATTTCATTCCTTCACACAAAAAGCTGAGCATCTCATCATGGTTCAACCAACTCCAAAATAGGTACAGAGGAAAAAACTCTTGACTATGTGATATGAAATTCTACAGGAAAGAGTCATGTCTAAGAGGCTTAGGACCTAACAATCTATTAATCTAAGTTGAATGGTAACATAATTCTGACTTGAGTCTTGAGCTCAGAATACAGGAAGAGTAGTAGTTTAAAGGCAGAAAATGCTGCCTAGAGGTTAGGACATGTAGGATTTGACATCCCCCAGCCATCCAAATGCAGACAACCAAGATATAGATGGACGCAAGAATCCAGAGCACATGAATAAGACTGAAGCTCACTGGAGGAGGTGCCTTATTGAAAGGCAACATATATTTTATAAATAAAGTTGTGGGGGTAAATGAGAACAGAGAATTAGCAATAGAATACTGGAAACAAGCTTTGAATGTAGACTAAATTCAGCGGTGATGATATGGACTCGTGATATTCAGCTCTACAATAAAGTTGTCGATAGTCCTGTTCTCCATGGAGCTGATCAGACCACATGGGTCAGGGCAGATGAATTCAGATGATAAATAGCCTGAAAGCCAAGCTGAGATTGAGAACTACATACAGCTGTATGCGTGACTATTCAATTCATTTAGAGGATTAGTTATTTTCACATATCATAAGGCAGTTGGATAAAGTTGCATTACATTGCTGCGTATTAAACTATTCAGCAATTATTATTAAAACAGGAAGCAGGTACATATTTTGTCATGAAGGTGTTAAACGGAGAGAAAAAGAAGGCCTGGTAAGCAGCAGTCTTCACAGAATGACCAGCTCAAACTCAAGGTCGGGTGGCAAGTTCCCCAGGTGCTTCCAAATCAAGATTCTAGGATTCACACTAACTCGGAATAAGAGACACATAGGTGAAGTAAAATAAGTTTAGCAGACTTACTACGTGGAGGATGACTTGTCCTCTAGTTCTGAGTCTAGCATTTCATGGCATAGCCGGGCAACCTTTTAAATTTCCTCATTAAAATATCAAGGATAGGTAAAATGCTTGCCTAACTTCTGTCAAGTTTCTTGCATTTTAGTTAACATTCCCAGTGAGAGTTTCTACCCACATATAACCAACTCACTTCTACTAGGAAAATTTATTGCATGTATATTTTGGTTGGCTAAAAGGTCTAAAAAAATAAAAATAAAAACTGTGAACTTCCAGGGCAGGCAAAGAGTATGAGTCATAGTTCACTATGCGAGTTGGCACAGACAATGTAAACCAACAGTGAATCACAGGCAGTCATTCTGAATCATTACATGAATAGTTGATTTCATATTTCTCAAATACCCAACCAGGAAAAGGAAAGTCTGCAGAGCTATGGGTCACAAAGACCTACCCTTCCTGTGCCTCCTGGCAAACATCAACTTCAACTTTACATTGCAGAACCTATCAATGATATGATCTCATGATCATCACGTCCCACATTTACATTCAAATATTTAAAAAGTTTTCTTACAGTTTTATTCATTCCTCTGAATTTCACTTTTATATTGATAATGAGAACATACCTGGGTTTTGATCACCTTCTCAGAGAAGGCCGAACAAGAAGATACAGGAAGGCACTTTGGGGAGCATGGAGCTGAATTCCATACTACATGTTGCTTTTGCTTCTTCATGGAAGAGTACATATTACATCACACCAGTGTGATGGCCAGCCCCAGAAAAGTGTATCAGGCTCATTCAGTTGGCTGTCTCTTAGGATGGGGGTCATGGCCTTTGAAACCAGCTTGCACCTCCTCAAAGTGACAAGAAAAGGCACAAGGCTTTGGCCATCCCCTACTGCTGCCCTTGCCCAATGCATTGAAGAAAATGAAGAACCTTCAGCAAAGAGCTGATGGGACCTAAAGGCTCCCTCAGTGGGGGCAATGTGCCCTTGGCTCTAGAAATCCTAGTTTTGGAGCTGAAGGTATAGTTTAGTAGTAGACACCTATTTAAAGTGTGGGAGTCCCTGCACTCAATTCCCAGCACGCACACACACACACACACACACACACACACACACACACACACACACACTCACAGAATCCTGATTTTCTCTGACCCTGCCACCACCAACAGATGTCCTGTGACTGGTAAAGCAGTGGAAAGACTGTGCTTCTAAGCAAGACCCTCGGCCCATCTCTGCCCCTTATTCTTGGTGAACATGATTTCCAATAAGCAGAGAAAATGAGCCAGGGAGACACACGGCTCCGCAGTCTGCGTCAATCCACTCATCACCTTCCGTTTCCTGTTCACAGCTCCTCAGAGGCTCCCTAGGAAGCAGGAGATTTGCTTAGGGGTGGGGAAAGTTAAGACACAAAGCACAGTGATTCCCTGGAACACATGCTCCAGAAGCTGGTTCTGCTGACTGAAGCACCGCCATGTCCATCACCTCCATTCCTCACTCAGGGGCCACATCATTGCCATAGAGACAGAGATCCTGACTTCTGCCATCACGTCACCAGTCCCACCCATCTCAGATGTAGCTTTTTGACATATATGAAGTTACAGGTGTGAGCCAGCTGCAGTAGGCAGCCAGTTGCATCTACTGAAAAGCTCAGAAGCCTCAAAGTGTAGGGGACTCTCCATATTGGCTTTGAAAGTCATTATACCTGGAGGCTGACTGACTCCCGATTCAATTATTCAGAAGCTTTTTCTGGTATTTCAGTGGAGGATAAAGACAGGAAGTGAAACTTGGCTTCGATTTTCTGATACAAGGAAGGAAAAGGAGCCATGACTTGAAGCGCTATCAGTGCTGAACGGACCATTGGCATGAGAGTCGTCATCCTCCCAGGGACCCTTCCAAGACCTTGGTGGATGCCTGAATATCAGGAGGGCCCTGAATCCTGTAGACACTGTTTCACTTTCATATGCAAATAAAACTGAATTTATGTATTACATACCATAAGAATGACACTAAGATTGAACAATGAAAATAATATGAATAATTAAAATGAAACAGTTAAAAGTTATGTGAATGTGATCTCTCAAAACATCACATACTGTTCTCACCCTTCTTCTGACCCTCCTAATTAACACCACAAGTAGCAAACTTTATGGGGCAACCTGTTGGGTCCACTTCCCTTAATGTCAGCTTCTGTTCTCTGCTCTCCACCAAAGGGTTCCTCATTTTTCCAGGAATGTGTTTAGAACGTGAGTGAAGGGGAGACTTCAGGATTTCCTCTTTCCCTGCGCAGAACTATCCTAAAGACCTCACAGGACTCTTCTCAGTTCCTCTTCAAGGGACCTAGTGACAACAAAGCATTACACAGCTGGACCTGCAGACTCTGCTCAACAACCTGTGGTGCTGTAGTCCCCAGGGTCCCACGTGTACAGACTAAACAGCTGGCAAGAAAGCTGGCTCTGAACTCCCTTTGGTAGGATTTCGCTTAAATGTTAGTTTCTAGAATCTGAAGAATTTTTTGTAGAAACATGTTTTCTCAGCATTTCATTTTATCATGGTTTTAAACTTAAGAGTTATAAAAACATACCGAGTTCCATGATGTTCTTTGCCTACCTTGTCCTTCACGCTAAAATTGTATGTAACTTCAGAACAATGGTCCAAACATGTGAAGATAAACGCTGAGGCAGTGGTGAGGCTTCGTCCGCAGTCTTCAGACCTTGTCTGAGTTTGTCCCGTTGTCCCCAGGATGTCCTCTGGTTCTGAGTTTGATGCAGGATCTGTCTTGCCACTGGTCTGTTCTTCTCAAATCCAAGACTGTACCTTGTACTCTTCACATTTATCCATAGTACTAGCTAGTTATTTTTTTATAATTTTCTCAATTTGAGATCTTCTAAGTCTTGGAATTAAATGAGATTATGCATTTTTGTCCATAATACCAAAGAAGAATACCAAGACTGAGCCCATTTTAGAGCATCAACATGAGGTACTTGAGTTCCTGTTGTCCACAGTGTTAATTATAATCACTTGGTACCACTGAGGTCTTCCATGTTTCTTGTAGGTAAAGTTACCTTCTCTTTGATGCTATGATTTTGAAAACCTAATGTCCCAGGTATGTGAACCTCAGCATAATGACCAAAGCACACTTCTGGGTACCTGAAGAAAAGGGAAGACAGGGAAACTGAGAGACACTTTTCCTCCATGGTGTCTTTACTTTTTGAGGTAGAAAGCAGTAGGAACACTTCTGTCTTTGCCACTGTTGCTGACTGCCTCAGTCACAGGGCACACAGTGACTCAAGGGACAGTATGGACCCGACCACCAGAAGTTCAGCTCTTAGATCTGTGATCTTAGACAAGTCATTATCCTTCTCCCCAACAAAATATTGATAATAATTTTCTTGCAAGGTTGATCTGAATGTAAGAGATTATAAATATAAGGTTTCTGTGTAGGGCCAGGAGCATAACAGACACAATAAAAACTCATTTACTAAGTTTGATGGGAGGTGAGATAGACAGCTCTATCCAATGTAACACTGATCAGATACCTGTATTTCAGAGTGCATTGATAGCCTGGTTCATTTCGTCATTCATTCATTCATTCATTCAAAATATCTGTACTGAGAATTAACACACACCAGGAGCTGGTTGGACAGTTTCTGCCTTCATGGAACTTCTGATCTATAGGAAGGGAAAGGTAAACAGTTGCCAAATACATAAAATATAAAATTTTGTTGAAAATGAGAGAGATATTTGTATGAAATGATAGAAGAAAACCTCAATAAAGGAGTCCCATTTGCAGTGAAACTCCAAGGATGTCAAAGACTGCTCTATACAGAGACCCAGAGGCGTTCTTTTAGAGGAAACAGGAAAGGCAAAGACTCTAAAATAAGACAGTGGGAGAGCAAAATGGGAGATGAGCTGACCATGATGTCGTTAGTCCTGGTTATTGGGAGGATGAAGTGAGTGGACCACTTGAGCTCCTGAGCTTGAGACCAGCTTGAGCAAAAGTCATCTTCAAAGCAAACGCTGAAAGAGACAGACAGAGAGATAGAGAGACAGAAAGAGGGTATGACTAGAGGGACTTGAGTACAGAGAATAATTTAAGAGCCACTTGTGCACAATGGCCAGCAGTAATCAGAAGGCTTATTTGAACACATTTTTCTCTTAGCTAATGACTGTGTAGACTCCTGCTCAGTTTTAGGCAGTTATCAAAGTCATTCCTGGTAATCCCACACACACCCTGGCTCTTAGAAGAATTCTGCTCAAAGCCGAACGTGCCATTTGTTCTACACAGCTCTCCTTCCTCCCGTGCACAGCACAAAATGTGAATGTGTGCATTCTGGGTCTGTGCCTTCCCACCTCTTCCACGCCAGCTCGGCTCTGCTGACCTGGTGATGAGCTTGCGAAGGTCCTCTCGCTGACTACACAATTTTCTCCGCTTAAAACAATCTCTAAGCATGCTGCAGACAGTGTCCTTTCAGCACGGAGAGTTAAGCTATGAAAACAAGATTGTCTAGCACCTTAAATATTGTCACATTAAATTAAAAACACATTATACCTAATTCTCCAGCAGTCGGAGCTCACCAGAGTGAGGGAAGCCTGTTGGAGAATTCTTTGCCAGCTGCACTGGAAAGGACGTGCCAGTCTCCTCGGAGTCAGGGTACAGCAGTTCCCTGGAGAGCCTGTGGCAACGTGGCTAGTGATTACCCACGTTCTGGTTGGATGGCAGTGACCCAGGGGCTTCACTCTGCTTTGCAGCAGCTACGCTTCAAACACATCAAATGAGAAGTCTGGAGTCAGTAAATAGTCTGTCTAAACAAGACAGTGGTTACATAAGATTGATTTTCTAGATTAGAAAAGGCTTTGGCTTGAGTGAGAAATTTGTTAAAAATGGTGGAGAATCTCTCTGTGTCTCTGTCTCTCCCTCACTGTCTCTGTCTCTTTCTTCCTCTCTCTCTAACCTGTAGTTCTATAAAAAGCAGTATTAATGTTACAGATTGAACTGTACCCATCCTACCCACAAAAATTCATTTGTTGGAATCCTAACTCCTGATACCTTACAGGTGAGCTTACTTGAAGATAGAGTCTTTATAGATGTGATTAAGTTAAATTTGCAGCATGAGGGTGGCTCCAACTGAGTAACTGCTGTCCATATTAAAGAAGAAAGTCCGTACAGAAAGGAGATGGCAAGAAGAGCCTAGGGAGAAGATGCCATCCACAAGCCTAACAAGCGCCCAGAGCAAGTCCACTCCTCACGTTTCCCTGTGGAAACTTCACTGAAGACACTGACTTTGGACTTCAGGCTCAGATATGAGGGTATAAATTTAATAAATTCTGAGGCACTTAATTTCTATTGTTTCAGCCTTCCAGACTGTGGTATTAGCTATGCCAGCTCTAGCAACTAATAGAAATGCTTACAACTTGAGCTAAACGGTGAAATCAGTGCCCTCAAAGAACAAAATAGAAAGAGGTCTGCCATCCTAATCTGTCCTTACACCCTACCATCCCTCCGCCTCCTTAAACTCCCAGACAGTGACTCGAAGTCCTGCCTGAATATTACTAGAATCATCTAGAAAGTTGTGAGGAACTTGCACACTTGGGCGCTCCACCTCAACTCGATTAGAATATATGGGAGCAGAGTCTAATACCTGCCATTTGTCAGAGCTGTCTAGGTGAGTCTACTTTGTAGCCAGGTGTGGAAACTGCGGCAGTAGTTTATTGCAGTTGCCCACGAGGTGAGGACCCCAGAACAGCCGTATTTGCTCTGCATCCTTGTTTAGTACAAATACCAGGCCCCCACAGGGTCTGCTGTTGCAGAAACCCCTGAGTTAAAGTGCAAGAGTCAGTGTCTAATAAGCTGGGCAGGGTTTCATCATTTGAGTGAGTAATGTTGATAATAGTCACACTTGAGCAAAATTGGCTGAATGCTTTACATGCTGAGCAGTGGAGAAGTAACCTGAGAAGTAACAAGCCCTCTCTGGGAAAGGCCACTTGCTCAGCTTTGTACTTAACATTAGGATGGGTCCACCCCAGGCTGGCCCGGGGATATCTCCTCTCTAACTATCCTACTTGGACAACTTGACATGTAGAATATAAGAAACTCAAATAGTTCAATATCCAAAACAAAGCCAAAAGATCCAGCTTTTAAAAAGACCATAGGCCCAATCAGACATTCCTCAAAAGAAAATACAAAAGTGGCCGCAAACAGGTATATGAAAAAAAAAAAATCCTGGATGTTAGCAATCACCAAGGAGATGTAAATCAAAATCTCAATGCGATATCCCCTCACTCTAGTAAGAATGGCTGTTATCAAAAAGACAAGAAGGATAACAAGTGTAGCAGGAAAGGGACCCTTGCCTACTGTCAGTAGAAATTGTAAATGAGCATAGCCATATGGAAGACAGTTTGGAGGTTCCTCAGAAAGTTAAAAATGGAACCACCATATGATCCAGCAGCCCCATTCCAAGGTACTTCTCCAAAGAAAATGAAACCAGTGTGTCGGAGAGGCGTCCGCAGTCCTGTGTGCATTCCAGCACTGCTCGCCGTGGACAGACTATGGAGCCCAGCTTGGAGCGCAGCTCAGATTCCAGGTGCTGAGGGACGGATACAGAGAAGAGGCACCTGAACGCGACACACTGCTGGGCAACCAGACAGATAGGACAAAACCCTGTCTGTTGTTGCAAGAGAGATGCAACTTGCAAACATTTTAGTAAGTGAAATAAGCCAGGCACAGAAATACAGCATCGAGTGTGGCACAATTATAAAAATGTTCACAGGATGTGGCAGTGGAATGCTGGGTTCTGAGCTGAGCTTGGGGGCAGGAGTAGAAGGAAGGGTGGGAAAGGTTGGCTCTTGGGTACCAAGCACATACAGACGGGGCAGGAAGTGATGCTGTGTCACTGCACGGCAGGATGACCCAGAGAAGAGTAATGGTGCTGTGTATCTCAAGAAAACTAGAAGAAAGGGTTTTGAATAATAGTCCCCATAAAGCAATTATAAATATTTGAGAAGCAAGATACATTTACCCTCATTTGAGTAAATATATAAATTTGTATGTGTATACATCACAATGCCCTCTGAAATATATCATTTTTGTTGTCCTCAAAATAAATGTGAATTTAAAAAGAAAGACTTTGAAATTTTCTCTCCTCCATCAAGCTCATCAAGCCATACTTTAGGGGAGGGTTTCTTGCCCATTTTTGGACAACACAGTAAACTTCCAGGGCCTTCTCCGACCCTCCTAGTCCCCCTGTCCAGGCCACTCGGGAGACCTGCATCTTCTGCTGACAGTCGTCCATCTCTAGGCTGAGGTCTAGAAGCCTGGGGCTGAGCTGGATATTCACTCACCTGATACAAATGGCGATATTTTTCCCAGGCCCCCATGAATATAAACAACTCAGCTGTGAAAAGATCAACGCACGTGTCTGCTGCGGCCAGTCAACTGCAAGTTATTTTTTGCAGCAGGGTGCAGGAAGAATTCAACATCTTTTCAGATCAGAATCATTTTTTTATGAAAACAACAAAGATGAAAAGTCGTGGCAGGCAAGGTTTGCAATTAAAATATATGTGTATCAAATTAGGATACGTGTTATGAAGACTGAGATAGGAGTGGGGTGTGCCAGGGCTAGGGAGAGAGTCCAGCACCCTAAACCCAATAAGTTTCTGAGCAGGGCATTGCTGTAGGCAAAATTAAAACGAATATTGATGGTGATTACTTATGCAATGAATGACAGCCCTGTCCCCAGCATGTGCCTCCAGGGCTTAGACCTGAGTGGCATGGACAGGCAGATTGCCTTGCCACTAGGCGGTCAGCGCTCATGTGGGGGCCACACTTAATGAACTCCCTCATCTCTGCCCAAATATAAATCAGGCTTCTGTGGACTCAAGCTGATTTGCAATAAGCAGTGTCATGCCTGAGCTCTACTGTAAAGACAGTAATATGTTTTCATTCACCTCTCAGAGTCTTGCTAGGACAACAGTGTAAACTATATTCTTTCCAATGAAGCTTCATTTGGGGATTTAATAGATGATGATGGTCAACAATGCAGAGACAGCTTGGGTACTTCATTCACTTACAAAATGCCAAGAATGGCTTCAGTTAAAATCACCTACAAGAATCAAGTTGTGTCATATTCTGGCACAAAGTCTCAATGTTAAATGCGATGATGATATGTATTCATAATGTCAAATAAAGATTTGAATTTTAAAAAATCACCTACAAGAAGTATGATGTTCCTAACTGAGCTCCAATAATTTCTCTGCAAGGAAAAGGAAAGTATTACAGTGTTACATACATTTGTGAATGAGCGTGCATGCATGCACGCATGCGCGCGCACACACACACACACACACACACACACACACACACATTTAGGGCTCTGAATACGTGAAGTTCCTTTTTCTTATCCCTATCTAATGTTTCCCCTTTGACTGTCAAAACCCTCAAGTGAAATGGAAACACATTACTTATTATTTTTCTGTCCTACAAAATATTAAATATGTTTTGATCTCCAAAGCTAGTATGAGAAGGGAAAGTGAGAAGTCACGTGACCTTAAGTCCACACTGGGGTAAGATTTGAATGCCTGAATGTGACAGCAAGTTGATTCCTATTGGATTTGTTGTATATTCTGTAGCATGTAATGAGTTATTGATCTGTGATAAACTAAGCTGACATTTTGGGAACCAGTAAACCATCAGTATACCCAGGTAAGCACAGGTTTCATAATGGGCTGTGATTAGCAGGTCACAGGTAAGTTTTAGACACATTTGCAAACAGCCGTTGCAAGAAGGAGCATAGATTCTTGCGTGTACTTAGAAATTTTCGTGCATTTGCAGGGTATAGTTCTCAGCTCAGTCCAGTTTTCTAGACAAAGAGAGGTACATTATCTACTTCAAGTGCTGGCCAGAAGTTCTCCAGTGTCTACCTTCTCAGAAGTCAGAGCTGTGCTACCTTGAAATTCTGAAAGTCTCCTGAGCAGTGACGTCCCCGGCTGAATCCGAGCGGGAGGAGAGATTCCAGGGCTGCTCTCCGCTGGTGAGCTCCTTGGAGGAGTCGCTCTCAGAGCTTGCCATTCTCAGAACTTATTTTTAGAGCTAAGAGATAGAGTGCGGGGGCGTGTTTCTCTGTGGTACTGTCTGGACTTGGAGAAAGTGCCTGGCAACTACTCCTGCTGCCAGAGATGAGGAGAAAGGAAGGGGGCGGGGCGAGCGGCTGGCACCCCCTGTGCAGCCTCTTAGCTGCCAGCGCTGCGAGGGCCCTTAGTCAATGACTGCCGCCTAGCCCACGAGCGGTGAGGCTCGAGCGGTCCTTTCTGCTCCTTAAGTCATACAAGCTGTGACAGGGGTGGAATCTGAGCCTCTGTCCGGGTCATGGTGGCACACACCCCACACACAATGCTGGTGCACATAATGCCTGTAAAATGCCTGTAACTCAAAGGCTTGCTGCAATGCATGCAGGTGAGTTTTAGGATCAATAGGAATGACACGACCCTTCTCTCCGCACACATCACCATTGTCTTTCCATCGCTGTTTGTCGTCATTGTCTTTGTTGTCGTGTGCATCCCGCACAGGCCCCTCTTGGTGCGTGGCAGTGTGCTTGGTGCCTCCCAGAGGCGCAGTACCTTTTTATAAATGGATTGAGTAGGGGAAAGAAGGCACTCGCTGCCCTTCTCAGGCGCCCTCGCAGCAGGTACAGGCTCTAACAAACATTTTTGATGTGCGTTTCTCTTGCCCACGAAACGCAAACACGATGTCCACTTGTGAATGGGCAAGTGACGGGAAGTGGTACCGAGAGCCGAGCTCCTCCTCGCTGCCGCACACAGGAAGCCGTGGCTCTTCCGGCGGGCGCTGACCTGTCAGGAGTACAGCAGCGCCCTCACCCCCAAAAGCGCAAACCCTGTCTTGCTTCTCCTGTGACCTTCTCGGGACACACAGGGTGCACACAGTAATACCTGTGACTCTATTTCATCCTTACCTTTTCTGCCACTAGCGTTGCTTCATTTTTGACTAATATCAAGTGAGTCTGAAGCGTCAATCAATTTCCACTCCTAATTATTATCAGATAAAAATCCAATACACTATATTTTTAGAATTTGGACCCCAAGATTTCTTTAGCCCACTCAGTTGTCCTTTCATATCTTTCTAAACATCATTTCCAACATGGAGAAGCTGAAATGATTTGAAATTAATTCTAATGCGTGTAACTGTCTTAGTGATGAAATCTTTCTTATTTTCTTTCCTCTCAACCTCCCCATCTGCTCTCCTTCTGTAGCCTTGCAGCATCCCCGACACATAAAACATCATCCCCTATATGACCCAGCTCTTCCTCTGAGACTCCGTAAATGGCTGGCAGAGAGCCCTGAGTGCCCACAGACTTGGATGCCAGTCCCGCCTCGAGCGTATCCAAGTCACGAGGGCTAAGAGCTTAACTTCTCCTGATGTCAGTTTTCTTATCAGTAAACAGACTTGGTTACCCATGACCTTTAGAATCCATTCAATTTTAAGTGTACTCTATTAGAAATGATTGCATATTTAATATATGCTTGTAGGAAACACGGTTGCAGGGCTATTCATTTTCATTTCTCCATAACGTTACTCTTTCCCATTGTCAAGATCCCCAATTAGTGAGATCCTCGTGGGACTGTATATGCTTTGTACAATCCGTGAAGCCTGGTAGCTGAACAGAGCCCAGAGTGAAGTGGGAGTGGTCAGTAAACAGTGTAATTCAGGCCATTTTAGATGCTCTAACATTGTCTTCAACTGAAAAGAGATGAGAAAATCAACAGTAAGTTAGTGTAAACTTAGGTTTTATGCAACAGACAAAATGATTCAACTTCCCAGTAGCAAGAACAAGCTTTTACAAATACTTTTTGCTGCTACTGCAGAAACTCTAGCAATGAAAAGAAAAGACTCTTAAGAATTCTTTAAGACATGACTACTAAAGTCTCTGACCAGGAAAACCTCTCGGGACAGAAATGGGAAGTGTGTTGATGTAAGTGGGGTCCAAAAGTGTGAATCCAGCATCTGAGAAATATTCATAAACTGTCTGGAAATCACATATTACTTTTTTCCCTCTTCTATTCATTGGTATAGCTAATGCACATGCATATATATGGAGTAGAAACACATGGGGCAGGGCACAGGCTCTCTCTTCTGTGACTGTGACAGACATAAATAGTCAAGCATGCTGCTCTCCCCCATGGGTTCTGTGCAAGCCACATCTAAGTTGGCATAATATGCTACTCCTGCCTACCTCCCATTAGGTAGGGATGTGCTAGATCCCTCTTTAATATGGCTCTCCAAGCCAAGTCCTGACCTACTACCTCCACCCCAAGCCGTTGCAGAACATTCTGTATTGAATTATTTAATTGACTTAAATTTAACATGTTATGAAAGGCAAATACAAGGGAAGTGACTGATTATAGAAGATGAAACACATAAAAAGCATAATCTCTAGATGTCTTTTTTATTGTAATTATAGACATGATTTACTGAGCAGCTGCTCTGTATCTGTTCCAGTGAAGATGAGAAGGGTAAACCTTGCCAGGCTTTCAAAGGCTTTTACCACATCTATCCTTTTCCAACATTGTTGAATGAACACCTGTACTTCTTCTGCAAAATGACTTTCATTTCATCATAGAATTTAGGCAAAAGAGGAGAAACATATATTTGTTGCAAGCCTGCTATGTAAAGCACTATGCTAAGTATTTTCCCATGCTATCTCATGATTGTAATAATCCTCTGAATAGTGATACTATCCCTACTTTATACATGAGGAAATGCAAACACGTGAAGTTAACATAACGTTTTCAGTGATAAATAGCTGGGCCCAGGATTAAGTTCAGTGGTTTCAGTGCCTGCCCCACAAGCACAAGGCCATGAGTTTGATCCTGGGTAGCAAAGTCAAACAGCTATCTACAGAGTACAGCTGAAATATAAATCTGTCTTTCTCTACATGTAGTAGCCCTTCCCACTACACTAAATCACCATATAACAGACCTAGCCATTTGGTCTTCTGCTTGAGTAGTGGCTCAGTAAACTTAACCTCAGAGACATAAACTACTAGCAGCAACTACAGATTAGACATAGGAACTGTCCCTTCATGTTACATCAAGGCATTAACATCTATTAAAATGTACTCTTGCATTTAGTATCAAATCGGAAGCAAATGAAATAGTGAGGAGCAAATTAAAACAAAGAAAATTTAGATCAAAATGGTCCACACTCCCCTCTAAGATGAGGTTCAAAGGAAGGCTGTCCCTTTTCACTACTGTTCTTGGACATAACCAAAGTTCTAACTAGTGCAATAAGACAAGAAAAGAAAACTGTTTTTGTTCAAAGATGATAGTGTTGCCTGCATGAAAGTCTGAAAGAATAGACAGAAGAATCCTGAAATAATAAGCAATTATAGCAAGGTTTCAGAATGTAAATTTAATACAAATAAAGCCCATTGCTTTCCTAGGTACCAGCAATGAACAAGTAGGAAGTTGAAATTCCACCTGCATTAGTATTTCCTCAAATAAAATGTTTAGGTATAAATATACAACATATGTACAACATCATTATAAAAGAAATATGAAATAATGTGAAAGGAATCAGAAAAGAGTTATGTAAATGAAAGGACAGCCCATATTCATGAATAAGATTGTATACTGTAAGATATCAGTGATTGTAACTTGATCTATAGATTCCATACAGTTAGAATTGCAACAACCTATTTTATAGATATTGACAAATTGATGCTAAGATTTATGTGAAAAGCCAAAGGATTCAGAACAGCCAACAATATACTAAAGCAGAACCAATTTGGATGATAGATGTTACCTGACATCAAGACTTACTACAATTTATAAGAATTGGGCAGAGGGTTATTCACAAGATAATAGGCAAATTGAGAAATGGAACTGAATAGACAGCCTAGAAATAAACTTCATATATCTAGTCCACTGATCTTTGATAAAGTAACCCTTCTCCTTACCCTCATAGAAACTCTAACCTAAGGGAGAAAAGAAACCCTTTTCAACTAATGGTGCTAGAACAAGTAGACATCTACAAGCAAAGACAGAATCTAGGCACAAATCTTACACATTTAACAAAAATTAACTCAAAGAGGGTCCCAGACTTAACTGTGAAACTTTCCTCCTAATCGATAACATGGGAGGAATCCATATGATCTTGGATTTGCAATGATTTTTCAGATACAACACCAAGGACACTGTCTGTGAAACACAGAATTGATAAGCTAGAGTTGATTAAAAATCAAAATCTGCTATGAAAAACAAGAGTGGTCAAGAGTGCAAAATGACAAATCCTAAACTGAGAGAAAATATTTGCAAAAGGTTTTTCTGATAAAAGACTAGCATCTCAAGTATAAGCAGCGGTAGCATAGCCCATGAGGTTTCCCTCAGGCACAATTACGGCTAATGAAAAACTAAACCTTGGTGTAAGGAAGAAACAACTGAGTTAATTATACCAAACATCTCACCAAAGAGCACATGCAGATGGCAAAGAAACCTGTACAGAGATCTTCCATTGCCTGTGTCATCACAGAAAATCCAGATGAAAGTAAGACAGCAGTACATACCCATTTGAAACGCCAACATTCAGACCCTGGCTACACCAAATGCTGGTGACGCCAAACAGTAAGATTGATCAGTCATCACTGGTGGTAAGCACCAAAGGCGCAGCCACTTTGGGAAACATGTTGGCAGTTTCTCATCAAACAAATATGTTCTTATTATAGGTTCTGGCAAGCTTACTCTGGCATCCACTCACAGGACCTGAAAACTTATATCTATAGAAATACTTGCTCATGAGTAACTTTTCCAGCTTTCTTCCTGATTGCCAAAACTAGAAAACAACCAAAATGTTCTTCACTAGATGGATGTATCACTTCTGATACATCACACAATGCAGTATTATCCAGTGCAGCAATGAAATGAGCTGTCAAGCTAGGAATGTCACGGGCGAAGCTCACATTCATGTTACCAAGGAAAATCAGCCAGTCAGAAAAAAATCTGCATACTGTATGATTCAAACTGGAAAACATTTGGTAAAAGGAATAACTGTGGAGACAATAAAAATAAAAATTGGTGGGTGCCAGGGCTAAGTGAAGAGAGTGAGAAGATGAAAACATGGAATCCAGAGAACTTTTATTCTGTGTGACATTATGATAATAAAAGCTTGTCATGATAAATTTGCCCTAACTCATAGAGTATACCACCCATGGTGAACAGCAGTGTGAGCCCAGTCTGTGTGTGTGCTGCATGTGCGCTTACAGAAAAAGATAGATTTTGAATATAGTTCAATGCGGAAAAGAATTTATTTTTGAAAGAAAAATCTTTTTATTTTAAATTGTATGTACAATCTTTAAAAAAAA
>PVIR01019299.1:0-32124 GCA_004026965.1 Petromus typicus
ATAGGGCACAGATAGGTACATATCGCATCTTTTCTCTGGTATGAGAAAATGAAGATGTAAATGAGTCCTAGCATTGTATGTTATATATTGTGAAATAGAAAATGCTCAATGTAAAATAAGGTGAAAGGGGACAACGTTGAGATTGTAACAAAAAAGTAAGGAAACAAATTTTATGTATATGGGGGGGTGGTAGGGTGGGAAGGGCTATGGGAAAAAATGAGAATTAAGTTGTGTCTTATACTGGTACAAATCCCCATTATGGAGTGCAATCATGATGTGTATATTTAATGTACCAATAGAGATTAAAAATAAATAAATAAATAAATAAATAAATTCTCACAGACATTTTATCTTCTAAAAATATAACTACTGCTTTTCTATTTTTAATATCTGTGATCACTTATAATTTTTGGAAGCCATAAGCAAGCATACCTTTCTTTGGAAACCCATCTGCACACAGGGAGTGGACAATTTTTTGTCTTTAAAGATCTACATGTTTTTTACTCTTGGATTCCATCTTCTTCTGTTCTCATTATAACTGATGACTGTTTGTTCCCTATGTGTCTTCTCTATTACAATTTGGGGAAGTTTTAACATGAATTGTAACTACTACTTTATCTGCTTACCTCTTGTATGAGGTAATGCGCTAATAAATGCAATATATTCCATTCCTAGAAATTAGCAAGCATCAAATTAATAGATTGACCAATGAATAACATCAGTTTGGCTATTAAGTATAATTAATGAAGACGTCAAAGAAATTCCATTTAAAAAAAATTTCTAATTTTAGAATCATTGTAGTAATAAATATAGAGTTGAAAATTTTCTACTTCCAAAAATCACACAAAAAATTAAATAGTATGGTAATAGAGAAGTTGAAATGGATCTTAGTATTTTTCTATTTTCTCTTTAACTTACAAACTAATTAATATTATAATGCATATTTAATTCTGGCTTTATTTTTTGCATTTGAACTGAATGAAATAGATTTAAGCTAAAAATGGTTATCAATGACAAAAATGAGACAATTGAAAAATATTAAACGTGCAAGTATAATTATTTTGTACTTCTGAAAGTAAATTTTCTCAAGGATAAAAACAAGAGAGCTTTTGAAGTTAGTTCCTAATGTGGCATAAACATATTTCATAAAAATGTTCTTTGTCTGGCATTAACAATTTAAAAAGAAAAATAATGGAATACACAGTCTTATTTTTTTAATCTTTATTGGTACATTAAATATACACATCATGATTGCACTCCATAATGGGGATTTGTACCAGTATAAGACACAACTTAATTCTCATTTTATTTTGTGCTAAAATCTATTTATAAGGGAATCAAAAGAAACACTCCTAAAAACCATTTGGCTCCTTTGTAAAAACACTGACATACCTAAACACAGGCACACAAGACAGAATAACTGTGTATTTACCCTGTAATTATGTGATACTTAACCTCATAATTAAAGGAACAACAGTTCCCACAAACACAAAGTGCACTTACAGGAAGTAAGTGCACTATAAAATAAAGTAATTACTGAAGTAAACTATATAATTAAAAATCTCTTAAGGAGCAACAAGCCTTGCCCAGCTAACTCTAAAATTATCAAGATAGTTACTCCAGCTGCATTTTCCTGTAGTTTACAGAGAATACCAAATGTATCTTTTTAAGAACGCTGTTCTCTAAAAAAGAACACAAATAATGTTCTAATTTGTGCCCAGAGCTGGTCCAAACACCCTACTGGGCACAGCTTGAAGTTAGAGGAGTATTCTGATCACTAATGTCCTGATACATTTTTGATAATAAATGATGATTTGAAGCAGACCTATCCATTGGCATTATGGTCACTGAGAGAAAAAATGTCCTTTTCAAAGTTTGTCCAAAGAAGTATTGAGCCACTTCGCATTGGGGAGATGTGTACTTGTAATCACAGCACATACAATATGAAGTATGAATCCCACATTTTGACTTAGAAAACCATGTGGGTGGAAGGACCATTTAAATATCAGAAGAAAATTAATTTATTGTATAATATGTGTGTTTCATTTTAAACATGCATGCTTTGAAACTATGTTGAATTCACAGATGATTTACAAGTGATTAAACATACAGAACTGTGAAGAAAAGCCAAGGATACAGAGAGTAAATGAAGTTATAAGGAAGGGTGAGTCATTCTACAGAGAGAGCCAATTCTGATAAAATAACAGATTTAGGACTAAGTTTGAAGTACCTTAAAAAGAAAGGCAAGATGATCTAGAATATAGGCTAGCAACAGAAGCAGGTATTAAGCCTGGTAGGGAGAGATAAAAAAAGAACAATGTCAAAATGCCTAGGATAAACTTTTTTTTTTTTTCACAAAGACCCAATTAATGCTAAATACTGAAAAGACATTAAGGTATATGGAAATTGAGAAACATTCTAGTCATTTGGTATTGTGGGGAATATTCATACCAGAGTTACCAACGATGTTGGTCCTTTCCGATATGTGTGTGCATGTGAGAAAATTATGTAAAGTCTAATGACTATATTTTAGTTTACCTGACAGTGTGTTGTGCATTTACTTATTGTTAGATCATTGATTAAATAAAGCTGAAACTCTGCCATATACTGGTACAAATTTCAATGTTTATTGTGTTCATAACATGCATATAAAATATACCAATAAAATAGATTCTTTAAAATGATCTTAAAAAGCTAATAACAAACTTATTTAAGTCATGCTTTTATGTATCATGATGCAGTTTCAAAATAAGTATGCTTGTGCATTCGATAGCATATTTTATTCAAACTTGGAATCCATATGAATTTTCCATTAGTTTGCCCTGTGTGGTAAATTGTCCTTGAATCACAACTTTTCATATATATATACATATATATGAATTATATATAATATATATTATATAATTATATATAATTCTTACTAAAATAGAATTAAATATTAAAAATTTTTGAATTTTTTGAAACCTCTTATCCTTTGTAAAATTCTTCCCCCTTGTCTCTTAAACTTGGTAAATCCTTGTGTTTTTTAATTATGTTTTTATAATCCAGAGTCCTCCTAGGAAGCAGAGATAGAGTACTGTGTCTTGCTCAGAAGGAGATCTCTGACTAGAGCTAGTAAAGAACCTTAAACATAGCAAGGACCTTATACATACTTTTTAATTAAAAGACTTAGATTCCTAGATCATTTTCACTGCACCAAGCACACACAATTATGCTTAGACAGAGTCCCAGGATACACTCACAAATCCCACAAGTATTCTGCTGTTTTCTGCTATGTGCAAGAACTATGAAAAAATCTTTAAGAGAGTATGATCACAGAAGTGTGTCTCATTATAACCAGCATTGAAGAAAACGATCACCTGCTTTTCATATAGAAAAGGAAGACTTCCTTGGGAATTTAAGGCATTTACTGATTTTATTTCCTTTTTTGTTATTGTTTCTTTTTCTTTTCTTTCTTTTTTTTTCATACTTGTTAGATTCTTTCCAAGTTCTATTTTCAGTCTTTGACTCAATCACAACTTTCACACATCTGCTACAGTCAAGGTGTCAGAAATAAGAAATAATTGTCTTTTTTTATATATAAAGCCAGTTCCACTTAAACTGTCTGAAAAAAGACCTCAAAAAGGAAAAAGCCATTTCTGTGACTCTGCAAGATGGGTTTTCTGTTTTAAAAAGCAAGACTCCAGCGCTGCTACTAATACATAAACAGGATCTGGCTAGGTCCATGAGCTGAGGCTCTTGATCATGTATCAGATACCCTTTTTTGATATTCTCTTCCACAGGAAGCATGAAAGTCTTAACTTCTCATATTGGGATAATATTAAAGTTTCTACCATCAAACAGGCTTCTCATTAATTCATGAGAACTCATTAATTCATTTTGCATCATCTTCTAACAATTTCTCTCTTCAACCAAGCCAGTGAGCCACGATGACCCAAAGCAGTTGGCTAGGATATAATCTCCATCAGATAGAGTCTACAACCCCTTCCAGCTGGAAGAAGATATAGAAGGCTTCAAAGAATTAGGGTCACAGACTTCTTTTGGGGAGATGAGATGAGAGAAGAGGCAGGGCATCGATAACACTGTCTGGGAGAGGAGACATGGCAAGATCCTGGAACACATGTGCAGAATGGTTTTCAGGACCCTCTCTGTGAACTTCTTGTGAGACCTTGAGCAGGTATTTGGTAGGATGACCTACATGTGATGCCCGTGTTGGAGCCATGAAGAAAGACCATAACCACTGAGTGCTATCAGGCCTCCTCAGGATAGTCCACCCTAGGCTGCAGGGTGTATTTGTATTTGTATTCATTCTTCCATTTTTCCTACCTTTTTATAGTTATTACTTTCTCTCATAGCCCATTGTTCCCAACTCTTCCATTTTTTTCTACCTTTGGTAAATGTGAAGCCATGCCATCACTGATTTTTAAAAAAAGAATTAATTTTACATTTTATATTTTAGAAATCTTGAACCTATTTCTTATATTTCTTGATTCTAAATGCCTCAATAGGTTTTCTCTTTCTTTTTCTGTTTCACCTTTTAAAAAATTAAAAGTATATACCTAAGGAAAAGAATGCTTCAAGATTTAAGTTTTTTCTAAACATAATTATGGTTATTATATTCTTTTCTTTTGAGTTTCAATGCAGGTTATTTCTTAAGTCTCAATTAATAGACAATCACCATGAACCTAATGCACCTAATGGGTGATGACTGAGTTTTATAGGACAGGTTAAATAAAGGTCTGCTGGGTTAGAGTTCTCATGGCTCAAATACAATGAATGAACTGTACCCTTATTAACATCAACCCTAGTTCTAGCTCAGCTACAGAGGTGACTGATAGAAACTCTTTGCTCTCAAGAAGCTTACTACTAAATACTATCATTTTCACATGCACCGTACATGGGAAAGAAAAAATAAAAGAGCATCACTAGTTTTATAAACAAACATCTATACAGTATTTATAATAGAAATACGTATCTCTTGCAATGGAAATGAGGAAAGTACTCCTTTGAAGGAGATAGTGTTCTACATCGGCACACTGAGAAAACTAAAATCAAATATCAAAGGTTCATAAAAGCATCCAGGCTGCATGATTTATCCACCAGAAAGCATCAGTGAGCAATGCAGGATGGGGTATATTGATGTCTTTAGGAAAACAGTGGGTGGGATGAAAGGAGGAAATAAATTTAAAGAAGCCAAGATATGCCCAAACACATAGGAAACAAAAAGATATACCACCAAATGCATGTAGAGCTCAAATAGTCCCCAGAGAAGAAGTTCTGCTTGGGAGAGGAAAAGTAATTATATGAAGACTGTGCCTCTAAATTATTTGCCCTATTTTTGAAAGCAACAATCTCACAACTGATTTTTTGTTTTATTTCCTTTATTGAGTGTATTGGTGCATTTTAGGTATACATTATAATCACATTCATCATTAAGAATTTGTACGTATATATAATACATCTTGATTCTTATTTACCATTATTCCTGTGCTATCCTTTCCTCACCCATTCCCAATATGCATGAGCTTTGTTTCCATTTTGCTCCTTTTTACCACCAAATTTTTTTCTTTTCCTTCTTTATTTCTTCTCCCTCTTTGAGCATTTCCTTCCTATTTCACAATTCTTATCATACATTCTGGACCTCATTTACCCTTTCACTTTCTCACACTACAGAAATAATATATTTACACATCTGTGTCCTATTTATTTCACTTGTGAGTATGAATAAGACACCTAATTATTAAAACAGAAACACTAAACCTTCTGGAAGATAGATTAAGTGAAACCTTTGAGGACACTGGCACTGGAAAAGACTTTATGAACAAAACCTCAGTACCAGGAGAACTACCACAAAGGTTCAACAGCTGAGATCTTATCTTATTAAAAAGCTTCTGCACAATAAGAGAAACCACCAGAGGAGCAAAAAGACACCTATAATGTGGGAAAAAATTTTTATCAGCTGTTTCTCAGACAGAAGATTATTATCCAGAATGTGTAAAGAACTTTACAAAAACACACCGGCCAAATTAAAAAATCCACTTTAAAAATGGACATTTGAAATGAACAAACATTTTTTCAGATGAAGTCAAAGTAGCAAATAAATATATTTAAAAAATTATTAAATATCACTGGTCATTCAAGAGATCTAGATAAGAATAGCGCTGAGATTTCATCTTATTCCACAAAAAATGGCTGATACCAAGAAATCAACAACAATGCTGGTGCTGTGAGGAGAAAGGAACCATTATCCACTCTTCATAATATAGACTGGTGCAAACACTGTGGAGATTCCTCATAAAACTAGGATTTGAGGTCCCATTTGACCTAGCCATTTCTCTCCTAGGTATATACACAAAAGAATTGAGTCATATCACAGTCACATATATGTACCCACATTTATAGCAGCTCAGTTTGTGACTGTTAAATCTTGGAAACAACTCAAATGTCCATCAACTGGAGACTAGATAAAGAAGATGTAGTTCTTTTACAGAATGGTGTATTATTCTGCCATTAAAATGATGAGATTGAGTCATTCATAGTCAAATGAATGTGTCTTGAGAACATCCTCATAAGTGAAATAAATAGGTCACAGATGTGTAAATATCCTATCTTTTCTCTGATAAGAGAAAATAAACTTGTAAATGAGTTATAGTATATATAGTTGATATTATGAAATAGAAAATATTTAAAAGGGAAGAGGATGTAGGAGTAAATAACGAGGGGAAAAAGAATGTGATAGTAATAAAAAAGGAAACAAAGCTTATGTTTGTATGAGTTGGGGATTGCAGGGTAGGTAGAGTAATGGGAAAAAATGATAATCAAGTTGTATTATATTCTGGTACAAACTCTCAATGTTGAATATGATGATGATGTGTGTTCACAATGTACCAATAAAGATTTGAATTAAAAAAAGGCAACTTCAAAATTTAAAAATTGATATAATTGGTACATTTTATGTACACATCATTACCACATTATTCAACATTGAGAATTTGTACCTGTTGATGACATATATGTATTCTCATGTTTCCCATTCCCCTGCCCTTCCTAGCACCCCGGTTAACTATATACATAAATTTCCCTCTTTGTCTTTGCCATCAAATTTTTTCTTTCCCTTCCTTACTTTCCTCTACTATTTTCCCTTTTCTCTTTGAACATTAAGAAAGATAGACTTAAGACATTTATCTGTAAATGAATGCACCCTGTGGCCATATTCATAACAGATTTTGTTGTTTAAAGCTTAAAATTAGGAAAAAATTAAGAAAATTATTTAATATCACTTAATTTTTTCTGATACAAAAATTATACACATTCATACATTTATCAGAGAAAATTTGGGGGGAAAATCTAAAAGGAAAATAATTTAAAATTTCTGATAACAACACATAGTGAAAGAAAAGATATGCCTAAGTTTTTAATATACCTATTCACCATATCTATCATATCCACCTTGTCTCTTTCATTCTCTTTTGTATATCGGCTGTATCATTTTATCTTCTATCTATCATCTATCTCTTTATGTATCTATCTATCTGTTTAATCTAATCTTCTGATAGGGAGAGGACAGACTTCGCAAAGTTACTCACATGTTTCTATCTAATCATTCCCTATTTAAATTCCCCTAATTTAATTAGCCCTAGATACAATGCTTTTGGCACTGAGATTTTTGTTTCCCATTAAGATAGAATTGCTGAATATCTATAAGTATGTTTCTATAATTATGAATATAATTTTAGTGCATTCTAGACAGAGCCAAATTGGACTTAGAAGGTTTATGGTAGGAAATTGCAAGTTTCCTCCCAGAACTCAATCTCACTTTTACATACTCCAATGTAGGAAACAGAGGAAGGGGACATAACTAGAACTTTTGAAGTTCTAGTCTCCTGTGAGTCCAACAGCACAAGACAAAATAATTAATATGCACTCAGAAATGAGACTTAGACAAGAAGCTGAGCTTGGGCCTGAACCATGCTATTCTGAGTAGCAAAAACCAGAGTCGAGCGAACTTGCCACACTTTTTATTCCTCCAGACCCAAGCTAGCCACACTTTTCATTCAGTATATTCTGGAAGACCCTGGAGGACTGTAGACAGGGACAATAGTACTTGAGAAATTATGTAGATAAAGACTGTTCCTGACATAAAAGGGAAGAGAAGTAGCCCTAGATACACTCTCTAAGAAGGAGCTATCTTCAGATCCTATTTACTGGTATCACTGTAGAATTGAAGAAGTGATCTTCTTGGCCCCAGAATCAGCAAGTTTCACTGGAGGATTGGCTCAGTCATTTGCAAACTACACTGATGAAATGCTTTACTATTCTGTGGGTTTATATATAAAATGATGGAAACTATAATACTACCTCCCAGAGTCTCTGAGGAAGACAGAGATCACTCATTAAATGTTAACCATTATTATAAAAGTTAACTAGCTACTCACCTGTTTGGCTGGATACAGTTTAGTGACAGTGGAATTCTTCTTATATGCTAGACGAAAACAAAACAAAGCCTACATTCCTATAATTTAGCACTGTAGGAAGCCTAGCAGCAGAATAACAAATTTGAGTCTAGTTTTGGCAATTTAGAAAGCCTGTCGCAAAGGGAGAGGTAGACATGTAGTTCAGTGTGAAAAAACTGTTCCTTCTCCATTATCACAACAAAAAAGAAAGATAAATGCTATATGAGTTGGAAAAAATTTACTCTTGATTTTTTATTTATTTAGAAATCAAAAAACCCATGGGGAAGTCAAAAAGATAGCTCTATGTTTTAAAGTTGCAAGGGTGGGACAGGCACCGAGTTAACATTCCTATTCCAAAACAAAGGCAAGGGAAACCAATAGGAGGAATTTAATCTGGACCTCAGAGGGAGGCACGTAATTCTGCCCCACGGCAAACTCCAGCCCAGTATGACAAGCATGAAATCCCGAAGTTTCATGTCTGGCATGCGCCACACCAATGCCTAGTATGGGCTACCAAAAACCTGGGCAGCCCCATCCCCGGGCCTTTGCTGCCTGTGCCCACAAGGCCATTCTGCCATTACACACTTTCTGTTACTTCCCATGACTCGTGCTGTGTATTGCAAACCCCTACATTTCTGAGTCTCTTGTAGCTGTGGCTTCATCCCTCTAGTACCTGAAAGGGCTGCTGGGAAAGACTCTGACCTGACTGTAGCCTGTCTTGTATTCAAGTATTTCACTAGAAATCTCAGTGGAAACTGCCAGGCCCTCATCGCTCTGCATACAGGCAAAACCTGCATCAAATGAACATGGCTCTACTGCAGCTTCTAAGTGTCTTTCTGGATTAAATCTGGGAAGTGGTTCACTTATAGAAGGACCACGTGGTGGTAGTGGGTCAGAGGGCACCTATGGCTCTTTTCTTTTTAGAAAACAATTAACCTGTAGTTTTCTCCACTCTTCTTCATTGCAACATTATACACTTTCCTTATCTATTCATTCCACAAATGTGCCAAGTCTTTCCACTCTGTTCTTCTCTGCCCCAGTCTGTCTGTCATTGTGAGGTTAAAGTACAGGGGGCCAGTCAGACCCATGCTGCCACCTTCACACTTAACAATTTCCATGTTCCCACAGTCTCCAGGTGTGGACCCAAAACATGCAAGCCCTTTGTCTTTATATAACAGAGACACCCTCTTACCTGACTCCCTATAGCATGCTGTTTTCATCTGAACTTTCACTAGAGTCACCTTTACTGTCATCCAGCACTGTAGTCATGTAAAGCACCAACGGAATTTGCCAAAACCATCTTATAAAAGGGTTAAAAATAGATTTTAAAAATAAGCAAACAGTGCTAATGAAAAAGTATCTGTTTGAAGTTAGTTTTTTTTTTTTTTTGAAGATTTATATATAGTTCTGCTTTTATGGAAGATGAAATTGTTTAAATTGTTTAACCATCTATGATCCTGTTTTCTATTTTGAAAATATTGACAGGATGTTAGAAATCTGAGTTCTGAAAATAGCGACTTCATAATTGCCTTGTAACTGACTCTAATAATTGGAATATTGGAAAAATGATACAGATTGTGCCCAAAGCTAGCTACAGAAATCTTACACACAAAAACCTTGATTACTTCAATCCATTCCACAAAGTCTACCAAGGTCACATGTTCGAGATTTAACCACCTGAAGAAGAAGTAACTTTAACTCATGAATCACTATGAAGACATGATGATTACCATGACATTGTGATAAGAATCTGAAATAGGCTTTCTATTTTTTTTCCAATTGTAAGCTTTGTCTATTTTACCCAAAATACAAATTTATATTTTATAATTGGTATCAAGTATTTTTATAGGAAATAGTGGTTTAGTAATCACAGTGGAAATTGATACTAGGGACCCAACATATGATATTCCATAATATGTATGACAAAAATTTCAGGAAAATGCAGTCAGTGATAACTAAATGTCTTGGAGAAAGTATTCAGAAATGATTAAAATTTTCATGTTTATCTGTCTAAATTTGGTTATGCTTGACAAATATTCCCAAACCAAAATAGTCTCTGATGAAAATAGCCAGATTTGACAGGAAAAATGAATCCAAACTATAGATAACACCCTGAAGACTGTGCAAAGATGACTGTTTCCAGAGAGTCCCCTCGGTCATCACAGGAAAATGCAGGAGAATCTCTGAGTGGCAAAATTCCATGGAGATTCTAGCAGCATAGACCAGGCTAAGTGTTGCTTTTGTTTTGTTTTGTTTTCCACTTACACTTGATTAAATCACTAATTAGAAGGCCAAGTCTGTAACCATGGAGCAAAACTGGAAGGTGATTTTCCAAGAGAAGTGAATCAGGACAAAATCAAGGACCTCTACTTACCTATGAACAATGTTGGCAGCCCTCAAATTGTCCCCCTAACATGATTTCAAAATCATCTTAGTCAGATATTGGCTACTGGTGTTCTACTTTCTTCTCAGTGGTTTTCATCACTTTGGGTGGCCAACTTGTTCCACGCTTCTGTACACTGGTTTGAATGTGCTGACATTGTGTAGAGGGGGTAGGTCACCCAGACTTCTCACTGTAATGTAGCAGACTGAAAGTCAGGTGCAGGCATATGATGAATGTCACTTAAAGGAACAAACATGGAGATGGAGTTATGGACTAGATAAGACCATGTATCTCAGAAAATACAGAAGCTTGATATGTATATGGTGTCATGCATCAGAAAGGATGGAAATTGTGTTCTTATCAGAACATTCATTTCTCAATCACTTGTAAGTTGAGCTGAGACTGAGCTCTGAGTGGGGAAGTGATGGAGAACATTTCCATCTCTGGCCCATGAAAAATCTCCCTCTTAATAAAATGAGATCCCATTTGTTGATTTCTTCTGCCAATACTTGTGCTATAGAGGTTTTATATAATAACTCTTTCCCTAAGCCAGTGTCTTCAAAAGTTTTACGTAATCTGTTATGCAGCATATTTAGTGTGTTTGTTTTAATATTTAGCTCTCTTATCCACTTTGATTTTAGCTTAGTACACCATGAAAGAGATAGGTCTAATTTTCTTCTTTCGCAAGTTAAAGCCCAGTTTTTCCATCATCATTTATTAAAGAGGCTATCTTTCCTCCACTGAGGATTTTTGGCTCCTTTGTCAAAGATGAGGTGACTAAGTATATCTTCAGTAGTTTCTGGATCTTCTAACCTATTCCACTGATCCTCAGGTCTGTTACTTTGCCAGTACCAGGCATTTTTTATTACAGTAGGTTTATAGTATAGTTTCAGGTTTGGGATTGTAATACCCCCCACCATGTCCCTGTTGCTTAGAATTGCTTTCGCTGTTCTGGGTCTTTTGTGGTTCCAGATGAATGGCTGGATTTTTTTCTCTTGATCTGTGAAATATGCTGTTGGGATTTGAATCGGGGTTGCATTGAATGTGTAGAGTAGTTTTGGGAGTATAGCCATTTTGACAATATTGGTTCTTCCCACCCAGGAGCAAGGTATGCCTTTACATTTTTTGATATCTTCCTCTACCTCCTTTTTCAGAGTACTGTAGTTTGCCGCATAGAGGTCTTTCACCTCCTTCATTAGATTGATTCCTAGATATTTTATTTTTGGGTTGATATTGTGAATAGCACATTTTTGGGTGCTATTGTGAATTGACTTCCCAATTTCTATCTCAGTGGGTCTACAACAGAGTGAAAGGAAATCAACAGTATAGGAAAAAATCTTTACCAGCTGATCCTCAGACAAAGGGCTACTATCTAGAATATGTAAAGAGTTTTTAAAAAATCAGCCCACCCAAATTTAAAGACTCAATTCACCAATGGGCATCTGAAATGAAAAAGATACTTTTCAGAGGAAGAAGTAAGAGCAGCTAAAAACTATATGAAGAAATGTTCAACATCATCGGTCATTGGAGAGATGCAGATGAAAACAACACTGAAATTTTAGCTCTCTCCACAAAGAATGGCTGCTATTTCAGAATTAGCCAAAAACAAATGTTGGCAAGGCTGTGGAGAAAAAGGAACCCTTTTCTATGGTAGGTGTGAATGTAGATTCATACATCCTCTGTGGAAATCAATGTGGAAATTCCTCAGGAAACTAGGTTTAAAGGTCACAAAACCTGACCGTTTTTCTGGTAGGTATATACACAAAAGAATTAAAAGATTCATATTACAGCAACCTATGTGCACCCATGGTTATAGAATCTCAATTTGTGACTGCTAAATCTTGGAAACAACCAAAATGTCCATCGACTAGGGACTGGATAAAGAAGATGTGGTTCTTTTATAGAATGGAGAACTCTGCCATTAAAAATGATGAAATTGAGTCATTCATACTCACATGGACATACCTTGAGGACATCCTCATAAGTGAAATAAATAGGTCACAGATGTGTAAATATCATATATTTTCTCTGATATGAGAAAATGAAGTTGTAAATGAGTTGTAGTATATATAGTTGATATTGTAAAATAGAAAATACTTAAATGGAAAGAGGGTGTATTAGTAAATAACAGAAGTAAACTAAATGTGACAGTAATAAAGAAAAAAGGAAACAATGATTATGTATATAGAGGGTCGGGGTTACAGGGCGGTGGGAATGGGGAAAAATGAGAATTGAGTCATGTCATGTTGTGGTACAAACTCTCAATGTTGACTGTGATGATGATGTTTATTGATAATGTACCAATAAAGATTTAATTTTTAAAAAATCTCCCTCTTACCACCTTCTAGGATTCTGCCCTGTCACCTAGTGTCTTAAATCCTCATTCTTAAGATGGCCTCATCCCAAATAGCCTGTGTCCCTTTGTTGTTTGGGGAGAAGGGCCATTAGGTCTGTAGCAGATCATGACCTGAGTGAGAAACAAATATTTGGGGAACCCTGCTTAATTTTATCCTCAATGATATTCTATCTCAAAAAGTTACTGGTAAAATTAAATTAGTTAATACATGTAAAGTGTTGGGAAGCATACCTGGTATAAAGTAAATACTTTGTAAGTGTTAGATGTTTTATAATATACTGTCCAATATTTATATATACTTGGATGGGAAGTTTGTCTATTCTATACTGTGCTATTTTAGGGAGACGTGTTTTTCTTTAAAAATACAGATTAAATGCATTATTTATTTATTAATATATAAATTATTGAACTTGTAGACCTATTTTACTGAGTAATTACTGAACCACATCTTGAACACTTTCTATCTCTCCATGCGTGTGGTGCTTCATGGATTATGAGTTAATTTTAAGTCCATTTTAAAGACATTGATTTTCACAGATGAACCTAGAACATAAGAATACCTATGATTATGTTTCTGTGTACATCTACACTGGTTTCTATCTCTATTTTTAAGTTTATTGGGGTAAACGGAGTATATAGATACTCTCTAAGGAATACAATTTCCAAGTACAGGATACAATCTCAATGTCTGGAGTAAAACAAAAATCTGTCTTTTAAGTTTTCTGAAGTTGAGTCTCCTCCAGGGAGGCCCTTGCATCCCAGTGTGCAACATGAGCAATCTAGGCCACAGTTGTTACTTTTTTGTCACAGAAGCAAAAAGAAAAAGCCAAATCCTTCTCCTTTATAACATCTTTTTGTCAGTGACATCGCTGAGATGCATGGTTTATCTTCTCAAGATTTAGTCTCAGTTCCTTCTGCATTGTATGTGTAGAAGGGGAAAATAACACCAAAAGGAAGTTAGAAAATTACCTCTCCTATAACATGACCAACTATGGTGTCTCAACCTGTAGTTACCGAGGATTTCCATTGCCCTGATGGTTGCTGTTACAGCTGACAGCTTCTCTCTTTCAACTAAAACAGTTAAGCCTTAAGCGCAGGTGCTGCCTTCGCTGTATAACTTTGTTGTCAATTTTTTAAAATTCACATAGAAATATCAGAACTTGTAGGTAGATACACAGGGTCACTAAGAATGTTTTTGAAAGTAATTATTTTATGCTGACATTGTTTTTCAACAAATACTGTTAGTATTTTTAAAATATCATCTTTGTAAAACTGTATACTCTTTGCCAGTTGGGCCCAACATTCTTAACACAGCATAGATGCTTAGTAAATAATTTTCACACACCTGAATAAAAATTGCCATGCACATGGTGTCTTCATTGACAATTGTTCTCATTGAGTTACTCCTGGGTTAAACCATGCTCAAGGGAGGACAGGCTTCTATCGCCACTGAAGTTCAGACTTACAGTTTAAAATAGTTAAGAGTGATTACACTCTTAAAAAGTAGTAATTTTTCTCATTCTTGAAAAAATGATTTCCATTTCATTGTTTCACAATTTTCTCTGAATAGTGACATGAAAAGTATAATATTATCATCCTTACTTATAATGACTAAACAAAGAGATCAAACAAATTGACCAGAACTACTCTTCTGTGAAGATTCTAGATACTGACTAAGCTGTGCCCATCAGACTCATCACATTCACCCTTCTCACACCCTGTTAAAACAACAGTGTCAGAAATTAGGTCTGCTGTTCCATTAACACTATGGTTTTTGCCAGAAGACTAGTCAACTTGTGTGAGTAATTCACATAGTTAATAAGCAAAGAACTTTGGACATCTGGCCTTCTTGACCATGAAGGAGTCACTTGGCTAAATCCTCCTGCGACTTGAGAATCATTCTCTGATTTAGCCCTCTCATGAGTTTGGATTTCTAGTACACTGGTTAATCTTAAAGTGAGGCACTTGGGTACTTGACTCAGAATTACCTGGATTATCTAGGCAAAATGCGTTTGGAGCTCTAGGGGACTTAATTACTGGAGCAATCGCATGACTCTCCACTTCAGTTTGGCTCTTTAGACACAGTGACCCAGTAATTGAGATGGATTTGTCAAATTGTAGTTTCTCAGCGTTCCTGGAACTCTCTTTAAGTTGAAGCTGAGTATTGCTACCCTTTATTTTCTAAGATGATAGCACTGATAAAGGTCCTGGTCGGTATGTGTCAGTGTGGCTTTAAACTACAGTGAACATCCAGTATCTATTTCTCCTTCATAAATACAAGAAGAAATCTAATTTGTTAAATAACACAAAAACTTAAAAAGTCTTCATTATAGTAAAGCCAACTAATGGGGAAAAAATGTTAATGCTTCTGTGATCATGATCAAGAAAAAGATACCAAACATTTTAATAATTATAAAAAATATTTAGAAGTAATCCAATAATTTAGTGTGTTAATAAAATTGTCAATACATCTGATCCTCTTTGACTTTTATTTGTGACTTATGCAATTCTCTTCCAGCTATATCTTCCATATTATTTAGATTTTCAGACATCAAAGTGTCATTTGGTTTATGTCACAGACTAAAACTAAATTTGAAAGAAATTATGCTTGGTCTAAGAAACAGACCCTAGCAGTAATGACTGGAGTAAAGAAATTGATCAAATAAATTATTGAAAGAAAAATTACCTTCATGACTGTCCATAAACTCTTATTTTAAATCTTAAAGCTCTAGATTGGGTGTCATCTAGATCAGCTACCAAAGTGCTGTGATGAACTTTAATACTGCCATATTATAAATATTATCTGTCAATATAAATATTATCTGGTATACTCTAATGCTGGTGTCATTCCAAGACTATCCTGAGAGATTTTATCATCAGATCTAATTTAAAATATTTAAAACCTCTACTCTATTAATATTTCAAATTTTGAAATACAGAGGACTTTATCAATAAATGTTTACAATCCCTTCTCCACTGTTGGTGGGACTGTAGACTCCTACAACCCCTGTGGAGATCAGTTTGGAGATTCCTCAAAAAGCTAGGATTGGCAGTCCCATTTTACCTGGCCATGGACCTGCTAGGTATATACACACAAGAATTAAAAGACTCATATCACAGTGACATATGTGCACCCATGTTTATAGCAGCCCAATTTGTGATTGCTACATCTTGGAAACAACCCAAATGTCCATCAACTGGAGACTGGATAAAAAAGCTGTGGTTCTTCTACAGAATGGAGTATTAATCTGCCATAAAAAAATGATAAGTTTGAATCATTTCTACTTAAATGGATGTACCTTGAGGATATCCTCATAAGTTAAATAAATAGGTCACAGATAGGTACATATCACTTCTTTTCTCTGGTATGAGAAAATAAAGATGTAAATGAGCCCTAGCATTGTATGTTATATATTGTGAAATAGAAAATGCTCAATGTAAAATAGGGTGAATGGGGAAAATGTTGAGATTGTAACAAAAAGTAAGGAAACAAATTTTATGTATATGGGGGGTGGTAGGGTGGGTAGGGCTATGGGAAAAAATGAGAATTAAGTTGTGTCTTATACTGGTACAAATCCCCATTATGGAGTGCAATCATGATGTGTATATGTGATGTACCAATAAAGATAAAAAAATAAAAAAGAAACGTTTACAATATTTTTTATCAAAAATTATTTTCATGTTTATGTTGCAGTGATGGTGTACAGAAGCAATGGATTGTTTACAGTAGTCAGGATTAGGTAGTGACTTTATCACTACTAATAGCTTTGAACTAATTCCTGCATTTAATCTTCTATGAAATTGTAATGTAAAAATGATTTTTCATACATGTCTAAAAACAAATTTTTCTGTTTTTGTAATTTCTATGATCAAGTGTAAAATTATATCCTGTGAACAGGTGTTTAAAGTTTAAAGTTGACACTGTATTTTAGATATACATTAAATAATAAAAGATAAACATTGTCTTTATTTTTATTACTCATGCAAATTTTTTATTTTGATTTAAATTCTTATTTTTTATTATTCATAAATACCTGTAAGGAATTTTTACTATCCCACTCTGTGTTAGGATTTCAAAGGTTTGGTTTTGTCTTAATTAGCATAGTTTCACAAATTTAAGAAAAAATCCAAGAAATGTCACTGATATTACAACTGTTAAAAGATTTTTGAAATAGATCTGAGAACATTTTCTTATTTCTCCAGGACATATGTGATGAGAAAGCAGTCAACTAAAGAAAAAAATGTCTACCATGCTAAACTTGAAATTTAGAATGAAATGTTTTAATTCTATCTTGTACTAGTTTGCACTGTTTATAAACTATTCATTGTTGTAAAAGTTAAAATAGATATGTACTTAGACAATGTAGAGTTTGGTATCTGAGTAGGAAATATAATAGCTGAAAATCTCAAAATTCTGAAGAAAAATACATGATCAATCTGAAGGTATATCCATTTATTAGAACATCAGTAATGTTGCATATTTCAGAAAACATTGTTTATCTTTTAACAAAATTACCTTATACTTTGACTTCTCACTTATTCATATAACAAGAATTCCAAGCTTCTTCCTGATTACTTCTTTTCTTATCCATTTCTCTGCTGAGTTGTAAACTTGATCTATAGTCATCACTTAATTTAAGGTCTTAATTTAAGACCTCTGGATCGAGGTCTGTGTCTACACTTTACACCTTTCCTCATTGTTTTTGTTTGTTTGTTTGTTTGGGTTTTTTTTTTTTTTTTTTTTTTTTTTTTTTTTTTTTTTTTTTTTTTTTTTTTTTTTTTTTTTTTTGAGACAGAGTCTCGCTTTATAGTTCAGGCTGGCCCCAAGCTCAGCCTCAAACTCACATCACAGCAATTCTCCTGCCTCTGCCTTCTGAGTGCTGGGATAACAGGCGTGAGCCACCATGCCCGGCACTGTACTATGTGGTACTGGTTGCTGCTGGGCGTGAGTCTCCACACCCAGTATAGGTATGTGGTTCCGGGGATCAAACCCGGGTCCTTGCGCTTGCAAGACAGGTACCGAAACCACTGAGCTAAATCCCCGGCCCCATACTCTACAACTAAGTGCACCTTTTTCCCCTTTGTCTAACTCTGTTTCACTATTTTCTCCAGTGATGGTGGCTCTGAATTCTGATGAGGTAATGTAGAGCAACTGCTGAAATAAAAATTGGCATACTTAACCAAAAATATTTTGAAAATCCAGTAATGAACTTCATAATATTTTTGAAGATATATAATATTTAAAATGAGTATGAGTCATATGGGAATGGAGCTTATATAAGGAACAGAACAATGGTATTTTCATTTTTCTAGTTAAGACTTTAGGATTTTAAAGATAAAACTGAAAATCTGATAAAAGTATTGAATACATGACTAGTGTATAGTGTAAATTATCACTTATAAAAATAAAATTATAATTTATTTTCTTATAACATAGCAGGAATTGCTATATTATGATCATTTTATATTTTACATAGCTTCACAAAACAAAAAAAAAAAAAACAATAGTATAAAATTGTCTGGAAATTTTATGGAAGAAAAAATCTTTAATAAATGCTTTTTGAATACACAAATTGTGCTCATTGCAAGTACCCTAAAATTGTCCTTCTATTTAAAAATTTTGAAGACTAAGAGTACTGCACTCCTTATTTTTATAAGCACTAGTAAATGCATCGTCCTCATCTGATAATTGCTTGAAAATCATGTATTAATCAATCTAAATGCATATTAAAAAGGATATATGTTTGCTTGGATCTATTTATTAAATTGGTTAAAATTCTTATCACAATCACTGTAATTACCAAGGGAAAGAATAGATCTTACTGTGAGTGATGCTGCAATATTTAACCATAAAACATTAATATAGTTCTTTTTTTAAGACCTTTGACTGTAGTTGAGCCACCTCACAAGCAAAATGACTGGATTAGTGCACACTGCAGGATTCTCAGGTAAACATTTTCAACTGGTTAATAATTGCATTTATCCTACAAAATCTATTTCAGATTACAGTTACTTGGCAATTCAGCCAGAGATTCTAGACATAAATTCAGTCACCTAAACCATCAACCCCTATACATCTTATACGGTCCATTGGAAGATGGTTAAAAAATAAAATGATGTCAAAAGGGTATGGCATAGTGAACCCATGACTTAAATCATTTTGGCTCTCTTGTAACCATGTGCTGCAAATTAAACTTAAGGAAGAGTTCTACTGATGAATGTCTGAGAACACTTCAATACACTGAGTTGTAATGTAAATATAATAAACACAATTAATATTTCTATGTATTTTCCAAAGTAATATTATACAAAAAATGAATCAAATTATAGATTTTATTGCAACTGAATATGGAACAACTGAGGTGATATTTAAATATTAATAATATTGCATATTGTAGGTATATATGTGCATATAAACTTTCTTCAATGTAGATAAATGTGATGTCATTAACAATCTCAAAATCTAATTTGATATGCAGCTGTATGGTTTGATGCTTATCTTCAGCCTTAGTTTTATATATTCACATTCCTAGAAAACTTTGTGCTTTTTAAAAAATTAAATAAAGATGAAGACATCAACCTATATACATTGAGAAAGTGAAAAGGAGAATTCACATATCATGTAGCTGTGTGCCTTTCATGGGGGTATTGTATTCAACATAGAAATTGTTTTAGTTTGTTCTCATCAAATCATTTTGTGTATAATGTTATATTTCACCCAAAATCTTATTTGAAAGAAATACTTAAGATTAAGACATACATATAGCCTGAAAACACCTATTTTCATTTCACATATGGAATTTAAAATGCAATAAGATATTTTAATGTAATTAAGAATCTTACTAAACCAATTAGAGGGTGAGAAATATTAGATGCCTTAAATCTACTTCATTTCCTTAGTTCTTTTGTTTTTAAATTCTGTGATGATCATTTTAGGAAAAGACTTCAAAGATTAAGCTGACATCTTTGAAGCATCATATGGAAAATGACTCTGAATAGATTCTTTTACAAAGACTTCAATCTATGATCTTCCAAAGCCCCAAAAGAAAGTGACCCTGCTTCTAGCCCTTACACAATAAGGGTCAGGCACAATTTGGAATTTGCAATATGGTTAACTTTGTAGTTCTTCTGCACACTATAGCAGATTTAGTTATTATAATGCACTGAATGATGGTAAGTTGGCAATTTAAAATCTAAGTAAAAATTTCTAACATTTGTCTATTTGAAATGCACATTTCATCAGAGTCTGAACTCATTCTTAAGAGTTTCTTCTTTTACATGCCAGAACATTTTCTTTATTAAGAATGAGCTTGTAAGTAGATACAGAGAAAGTCATTTAAATAAACTGAGAAATAAAATTGGCATCTCTATGTTGAGGAAGTGAAGGAATGAATTTTTAGTTCGGTATTCAGCTTCTGAATAAATTTCAGTGCAGGCTGTCTTGACATAAGCATCCACATTCGACTGACCTTTATTTTGTAGTCTAGAGAGACTGAGACCACACAGAATTGTTGCTGTTATAGCTAACTGTACTTAAACTTTGTGTCTGATCAACTTAAGTGTATTGGATTTGAAAACAGTTAGTCAATTGTTTCTAGTCCCTAGGTGGTGGTTTATGGTAATGTTTGCATCAATACTAACAAAAGCCATACCACAGTACAAAGTACATCAAGGAAATGAAAGACAAGGCTGCCTGTTGTCAGTTCTGTCTACTATAAAGGCAGGATTCTAAGCCAGGGCAGAGATCGTTAGAGAAACACAAAAATGAATGAACCACAGAAATCGTAGGGCTGATGGCTCACATCAAAGGTTTGGGGACTGGCTAATGGGCAAGGTTGCACACAGGCCATAAGACATGGACCCTCAGCTCATTTGCCCTCTAGAAAGGTCACCAAAAAGAAGAGGAAAGGCTTATGAGATTGCATAAGGCAGTGTACTACAGAAACTGGGTAAAGAAAAAAAAAAAAAGAAGAAAAAATGCACAGTCTTAACATCAGTATATAAATTGCATACACTTCCAGTGGTATTTATGAGGAGCAAATGTATTGACATTTTAATTTCAGACATCAGAATCCCTAATATTGAGAAGAACAAGATAATGCTTCATATGTGGTGGGTTTCCACCACAATAAGACAAATACAATAAGTAATGTATCAATTCAGTGACTTTTAAATATTTTGAGCCTTATAATATAAGGTGTTTTTCAGTGCAAACAATCCTATTCCCAGGGAACAGCTAAGTGTATATTTAAGATGTGTACAAATAGGACAATAATGATAAAAGAATTGATTTTTTTATTTTTCTCACCTTATATCATGTATAATTTTAAAATCACAATTAAACAAAATAAATGCTACAATAATATGACATAGTCATACAATGGCATCTATTAATGTAAGAATGTAGTTATCCGTTATTTGAAGCCTAACCTCCAGATACCTGCTGTGCTGCTAGATGCTAGAATGTCAAAGAAAAATAAGTGAAAGCATATCTCATCATGGGGTAAATTGCCTGTTGAAAAGAAATGTACTTAGTTTCTCATTTGAATGCTGCTTTCAGTTTTAAAAAAATGGGAAGGATTGTTATCAAGGTAAGGACTAATCTTTCCTGACCCAGAAAAGAGAGAGAGAGAGACAGAGAGAGAGAAATGAACAAAAGCAGCAATCCAGGGGAAAAAGGAAGAAAAAAGAAGGTAACAAGATTTTCCATTGTGCTTCAGGGACTACTTTAAAGCTTTTTAGTATCAATTAATATGATGTAAAATTCATGTGAAGTAGAAAAATATGCAAAATCAGTGATACTTATTAGGGAAATTGCTGTGAAGTTGGGATTAAATCCTATTCAATCATATATACTCAATAAACATTTATAATATATAATACGTATGCCAAACTATACCTTATTTAAATAATATACATTCATCACACATCAAATATACAGGCACCCTTAAAGTTACATATAAACATTTTTTGTGTATAAAGATGTGTATTTACACAGGAAAATATATCTGCATTCAAACATCCCCTTCATAATTACAAATAATATGCATCATTTCCTTTAAGCACATCATTTTTGTGTATATTTCATTAAATGGACCATCTAAGGAAGTAATGATCATTTATACAAATTAAAAATCAAAATATACATTTCACATTTATTTAGCCTATCAATGTAGTATTAGAAAATTATTACAAATTACAATAATTGAAAATTTTTAACAAAGTATTCCAATATTTAAATCTGTGCTATCAAATTTTCTTGATTTGCTTTATAAACTTTATATAATTCCCTTGAAATGTCTGTGACTAATTTACCCAACAAACTTTTCATTGATGTACAAATAATACTATTTTGTTCACTATTTTCTCATTTATAATTCTGTGTTTAAATCATACATTAATAGAGGCTCATAAGTTTCATATTGTGAAAATACAAATACTTGAGTAATAGCATCAGCAACATGTTTAGAGATAAACTTAATCATCTTTCCCTATAAGAGTTTTTGTACTGTGCTTACAAGTTCTATGACCTTGTATTTTTTTATAATATTCTAATGCTCTTGTTTAAAACAGTTTTAAGGAAAAAAAAGGTTACTTTTCTGAAAGAAGTTATTGATATGTGGTCACAGTACTGAAATATAATTTGAAGTCATGACATAAAATTTCATTAGATGAAAATATTGTTTAAAAATGTATATATATATATATGTATATATACATATGTATTTGCATGTGTGTGTGTATATATATGTATATATATATTTATATATATATTTATATATATAAATATATATATATAAAATAAAAACATGATCCACTCAAAATAATACAATGTTTCCTAGATATTTAAAAATCCAAGGACATATGAACGTTAGCTGTCATTATGGTCCAGTTCACTGTTTATTTCTTTGGTATGCATCTCTTGACCTGTATATAAAATTCATAGTTTCAAAAGTGACATGTGCAAGCCTTGGACAACTGGGGAAAAGGCATATTTCCTGACCTTGTAACCATAGCAACCACTTGCTGATTGGTAGCAGGCAGGCTTTCCATCCTTACCACTGAAGGCAAGTATGTGAGATTGCTGGCTTTGTTTGTGACTCCGGCTTTATTTACATGCAAACAGAAATGCCACACTTAAAATCATGGTTTTCTGTTAAGCTTACTATCATAGAACTGAAGAAAAATAAGACTTAATTTCACATTTTATTACAACGTTACAATTGCAATGAAAGCAAAAACATTTTCCCACCGGAGCTTCTGTAGAAGCTTAACTTGGAATCTTGCTTTCTATTTATTTCCCCCCACCTTCAGTGTATGACCCTAAGAGCAAAGGAAAAAAAAGCTGTGATAGAAAAATATATAACCTCTAAAATATTTCCACAAATCCAGAATAGTATTTTGCATGATAGGTCTTGTGTGTAAAGAAAAACGACAAACCCTTCTAAATTATGCTAATGATAGTCTACTGCCATAAACTGCATTAAATGGTAATTAGACAAACATTTATGTATTAAGTTTGAATCTCTGTGAGACTAAGCCATTTAGAACTCCCTTCTGCAATGACCACAAATGAAACTCTTTGGATGTTTCTGCTTCCTATATAGAATATTTGCTTTCTGAGAGCATAGATCCTTCTATTCATTTTCTTCTCCCCAATTTATTTCACTTTCTTCACATAACCAGTTTCCGACCCTCCTGTGATATAAATGAAAAATGGAACTTCTTGAAATTCACTTGGGTTTCTAATCTGTTCATGGAATGCAGAGGATGCACCAGGCACATCCTGCTGGATCCCGGACTCTCCAGTTGGAGCTCCTCTCCCAGGCCCAATTTCTTTTATCTCGATGGAGAGCTCATTTCAGCCAATCCTTGCTTGAGTACATGATAGTGAAAAGATATAAACTGAAACTTGAGCAATATATTGAAAGGTATTGATTTCATATATTACCTCCTAAAAATCAAACTCTCTAACTTCATATGTAATTATACACTTGCATTTGTTATTGTACCCTTTTTTTGGAAACCTAGAAATAAAGTCCATGAGGTATAAAATTATTCTTTCTGAAAATTCTTATTAACTAATATAGATAAAATGATATATATTATTTTGTGAAATATTTTACATTTGTTCATAATTTAAGTATATCTTCATATGTGCAGACATGTTCAAAGTAAGTCTATGTTAATAAAAACATGCAATGAATTATTTGATAGTTTAAAACACAAATATAAATACATTTCTTGTAAAATGGCAATTAAAATTCAAGTCGAATATACTTCCAATAAAATACAAAGGTTTTCAATAATTGGCTAGACAAATATTTTGCTATGATACTACTGATAATCATAAAATCATCAAAATTCAAAATAAGATAAATTTTAAAAATAACCAGACAGTGCTTTGGTAAATAACTGCTGATTTCAATCCTAAAAATGCTTGTAACTTGCATGATTCAAATAATGATAAGATTTAGGAATTTACTTTACATGTTCACAGTCTCTTTGGGACCTACTTAATAATTCTTTCATATAAAACTGTCATTTATGCTTGTTTTTTCATTAGCTTTTCTCTGTTTCCTTCTGAAAAGTCATTCTCTGGTTTATTTCTATAATTCAAATCTATTCCTCAAAGTAAATAATTACAGAATCATTAATTTTGTTGTTGTTTCATATAGTTCAGTTTAACAAACAATTTTACTTTTAAAAATACCTATAATTTTTCAAAGCTTTTAATAGATATGAATATTTTAACAATTTGCTTTCCTATTGTTATTTGTAGATGCTGTATGAGAAAGCAAAATGGTTCCCTTATTATAAACATTGAAAACAGAGTTTTATATTAACACTTAGCTAAAACTGTCGAAGGATTTTTCATTTTGATACATAATGGTAGCATTCAGACATAATTTGATTTTAGTATAACCCTGTAAAGTTCTCTCCCTGCCCTGATGTACTATATAAAACATTTCTTAACCCATTAATGTCAAGTATAAATTAGTTTTATATTGGAATTTTAACAGTCCAGCCTCTGTGGGCGACATAAAAAGCAGACCACTGTCAGAAATGGTGTTAGACTGAATGCAAATTTAAACCAGACATCATTTATCATCAAAGAAAACACAAGACAAATTAAAATTTCAGGTATGCACTCCACAATCCCCAGCACCACAAATTATTGTAGTTCATCTGTACTTTAAAAATACTAACTAAAATGTTTTTTGCTGAATACATGCAGAACAATCTCAACAATAATATTTTAATGTGCTCCCTAGATTTACCAAATCAGAGTATGAATAATAGTCAATGTTCAAATGTCTAGCACACATTTCTTCATATATATGCTCTGAATATCTGAACAGGCATGCTGTATTGTATTAATATCATAATTCAAAGGGAAATTTATTAACCCTCCAGTATTCCCATCACTGCTAAAAGTTGCAAATTCTACATGGCAGAACCTAGACAGTAATATCAAATTTTAATAACAATTCCTCTTCTTCAGTCAGGGCTATCCCGGAGAAAAGCATAAATTGCTGTGACTGACCGTTGGTTGTTAGAGAGGCAGTCTGACTGCTCCACACCCTTATTTCCGTGTATCTGCTCTGTCCCTCAGCTATATTAATGATAGCATGAAAGGTCACATGATAAATGAGTGACAAAAATATCAAAACATATTAGCCTGTAGCTTTGTTATCAGTGTATGACAGAGATGACAGAAAATTGTATTTTTCTCCTGAATAATTTTGCGTTACATTTTGCTGGGTAGGCAGAGTGAATTAGGGAGAAATTTCTGCCTCAGACTGTTTGTCTCGTTTCTGACATGCTGGAAGTAATAATATACATTAATAATAGGAACTGTTCTCGAAAGGGATAAGAATTCAAGATCCAACAGTTAGTCTCTGTTCTATAACCTGCTCTCCTTATTTTTTTCTCACATAAATGAATTTTCTTGAAAAATGTACACAAAATAAAATACTATAAACATTACTAATAATAAACTAGCATAGAATATAGAGCCAGTAAATAAATCATGGGAAAATGGTCAAAAATATTTTCAAATTACCTAGAAAGAGAACCTAATGACTTTCCCAACATTATATTTGGAACTGTAATACTTTATCCTGAGAAAGAAATATGTTTAATACATGAAAAGGAATTTCAATAATATATGATCTATTGTTTGGGGATGCAGACCCAGTAATTATAAATCAGAAGCAGAATTTTTACCTGCCAATTTGTAGACTATTAGGGATTGTGAACTCTGTGGAGAAGAGATTTGTAATATTTGAGAAGAGATAATAGGAACTAGTGGGTTTAACATCATGCAGAAGGTTGTAGTCTTTAGAGGTGGGGCGAGGTCTGTCTTGTCTAAGTCATCATTTTTGTGGTGAGTGACAACAATGCCAACCCAGACCCAACCATTCTAAAATGTATGGGTACTGAATTTCTTATAAAGCTATATAATATTTATATAATTAGACATTTTCAAAGCTACTTAATGAATGAATAAAGCTAAGATGGCATGAGCACTTCTGATTTTAAATTTTAAAAAATACTTAGGCCTTGGAGATGAAATACTTCATATGATAACATGAATAAATGTAAAATAAAGTAATCCTTATATTAGTAAATATGATATAGAATCTGTATGAAGTGTGGGTGATATAAGAGTTAATAAAACCCTCAAGTATATAAATAATATTTTCAGAGTAAACAACCTTCGAAATATTAAAAATCCAATTGGTATAACAGATACTGTGAAATGGAATGAAAATGGTCAAAGGGAAAAGGTAAAGGGGCTGTAGGGGAAAATAAAGAAGGGAAAGAAAAAATTTGATAGTAAAAACAGAAAAAATGGAAGCGAAGCTTTTGCATATAGAGGGTTGGGAGTGGTAGGGTGGGCAGAGGAAAGGGAAAAAATGAGAATTAAGATGTGTCATGTACAGGTACAAATTTTTAATGTTGAATGTGTTCATAATATATATGTAAAATGTACCAGTAAACTCGATTTTTAAAATCCAGTTAAGGGCCGGGGATTTGGCTCAGTGGTTCCCGCTCCTGTCTTGCAAACGCAAGGACCCGGTTCAGTCCCAGGTAACCACATACCATACTGGGCTTGGAGACTCACGCCCAGCAGCAACCAATACCACATACTACAGTGCTGGGCAGGAGGATTGCTGTGATGTGAGTCTGAGGCTGAGCTCAGGGTCAGCCTGAACCGCAAAGCGAGATCCTGTCTCAGAAAACCTAAAAAAAAAATTAAAAATTAAAAATAAAAAAAGATAAAAATTCAGTTAAAGAGGCAAAGGAACTGGTTGATAGCAATGTAATGATAAATCATAATCTTGAAATAGAGGAAGCTCTCTGACACTCAGTGTGGACCAGAAGCTCACCCGCTTCTTCCTGTTTTATAACATCAGAGGAAATAAACACAAATATGTATCAAGCAATGTTCTATGTTCTTGGTACAGAACCAAAGCTCTGAGAGCTCTTATTTCAGAACAATTACATTATACATAAAACATATACATTTTTTCATGTAATGGTTCCAGGTTCACTTACACTGAAGATAAATTTTCATTGACAATGTCCTAACACTTATGTTAAAATTATTTTGAGATTTTGAGAAAAAAATAATAGATATCATATAATAAATCCAAAATAAAACTCAAAGAATGACTCAATCTTTTGAATTCATGGATTGTAACATTTCTAATGTACTGAAAGTGGGACTTGTTAAAATTGGAAAAATATAAAATCCTCATATGATGATGCAAAACTGAAAGGGTTGATAATTATAGAAACAAATATATTTTTAAGAGAATAGTCTCTTCCCATTGTTTTCCCAGTATACGGTGGTAACAATAGTCTATTGAAATAGCCTTGAAAGAAGATATTGAAAGAGATATGTAGAAAACAATTGTTCAGAAAAATAATTATAGGATAAGAACTTGAGCAGAAAATTATCCTATGAAAATGTAGCTATGATAATGTCCATCCTACTTTGGACATAGTCTTTAATCTTATTTGTGTATGTATTTGTGTATATGCCATTGAGAATATAAATACCTGAGAAAGGTATAGTAATATGTGGTATCGTTTACTAAGGTTTGTAGTACATCTCAAGATAACCAGTATCAATGGTCTATTAATCATAAAAATGATGAAGATTTTGTGTGTTTGTGTTTTGATTATGTTAAATATGTAATTAAGATTAGTGTAATATTTTGCTAATGTCATTGGGCATTTAAAAACTACCACATAGAAGAGTGTTGATTTTTCTGTCCAATAAAAAGAAGCACTGATCTTTTAATGGATTTTATTAGAATATTTTATATACACATTATAATCACAATCAACATTGAGAATTTCTACCAATACATGAAATGACTTAATTCTCACTTTTCCCATTCCCTGCACATCCTACAAACACCCGTCCCTACATATAATTTTTGTCTATCCCTTTTTTACTTCCCTCTAACCCCCTTTTCCCTTTGCATTTTTCTTGCTATTTCACAATATCTAAGATAAATTTTAGAACTCATTTACACCTTCACTTTCTTATACCAGAGAAAAGATGTTATATTTACACATCTGTGACCTATTTATTTTATTTATGAATATATCTTTAAGGAAAGTCCATTTGAGTATAACTGCCTCAAATTTATCATTTTTATTAATACTCCATTTAGAAATAATGCTCCATTTAGAAGTGTTGATTTTCATCTTTGAAGTAATACTTTGTGGACAACTACTAGTTGCAGGTTAAGAAATGGCATCTGTTCAAAGCAGCAAGATGAGTGAAGAATCTTTATATACCTCTCTTATTTTATAAAGGAAAAGTCCTGTCCAAAAGACCCACAGGTAGTTCTTGGTCTAAAACTGTATCATTTGATTACCTCTGTTTTCATGGACAATGGAATAGGAAATATCAGTCTCTTCCAGAAAGATAAGAAACAGGGACAAGGGAGATAGAGTTGACTGTTGGAGAAATAGATCCCAATAATTGTCCTAGGTGTGACTTCTAACAAGTTTCATATATAGCCAAACAGGATGGGAATTTACTGAGGATGTGCGATTCAATGGGAAAAAAAAAATGGTCATGGATTTTATTGTATGAAATTTTAAAACCTCTTTGCCGTTTTTCCATTTTTTGAATGAGTGCATGTTCCTAGTATATAATGATTACAATTCTCTCAGAGACTTGGCACATGTATCTAACACATTTTTAGGCCTTATTTCTTCCCTTTTCCTCCCTCCATTTCTTGGTTCCTGTCCTTATCGAAACACACCAATCTCCTTTTTGCCTATTATCTATCTTTTATTTTTCTGTATTTGTATTTTGAGTTTCTCATATAAGAAAACATCTTTTCAACAAAGACATTGGACTTAAATCTTCATTGTAGTAGTCATCATCAGAAATAAATGATGCTGTACCTTAGTTAAGGGCCAGCATCTCTCCCAGTTTCCTTCGTTCTCCCTCTTTCTTTTCTCCCTTTCTGCCTTCCTTCTTCCCATTCTTCATCCCTTCCTTTTTTATCTTTCTTTTTCAAGTTCTACAGTTAGTGAGTAGTTATTAAAGTTTTGAATATGGAAAAATAATCAAGTCCAGGGGTTCTATTGAGAGGAGCTATAAGGAGAAGTAGCTGGATGGCATTGTAATAGTTCAGAAGATGCAAACTTTCTCATAAGAAACTTTTTTAAAATCTTTATTGGTACATTAAATATACACATCATGATTGCACTCCATAATGGAGATTTGTACTAGTATAAGACACAACTTAATTCTCATTTTTTCCCCTAGCCCTACCCACCCTACCACCCCCCCCATATACATAAAATTTGTTTCCTTACTTTTTTGTTACAATCTCAACATTGTCCCCTTTCACCTTATTTTACATTGAGCATTTTCTATTTCACAATATATAACATACAATGCTAGGACTCACTTACATCTTCATTTTTTCATACCAGAGAAAAGATGCAATATGTACCTATCTGTGCCCTATTTATTTCACTTATGAGGATATCCTCAAGGTATGTCCATTTAAGTAGAAATGATTCAAACTTATCATTTTTTATGGCAGAGTAATGCTCCATTCTGTAGAAGAACCACAGCTGCTTTATCCAGTCTCCAGTTGATGGACACTTGGGTTGTTTCCAAGATGTAGCAATCACAAATTGGGCTGCTCTAAACATGGGTGCACATATGTCACTGTGATATGAGTCTTTTAATTCTTGTGTGTATATACCTAGCAGGGCAATGGCCGGGTCAAATGGGACCATCAATCCTAGCTTTTTGAGGATTCTCCAGAAACTTTTATAATGACAGGCAGAAATAGCATCAGCAATATTTTTAGAAGTTAATTCAAAAAATAGACTAACACCATAATATGGAATGGATCAAGAGAAAAAATAGATGTTTTAATGAGAGACCATAGCAGATTAACTTAGGAGCAAAAACTGAGTTTCAAATATCTGCCCAACATTTCAAAGGATCTGCCCATTGAAGGCTGGATTTACTATGGGAGTTCCTGGACTGAGTTAGAAAAGAATTATTGAATGGAGTTTGTCATTTTATGCATAATCACAGAAGTTATGGGAATTAATGAGAGCAGTATAGAGAATAGTTTAAACTGAAACATCTTACTCTTAGTTTTGAGGAACCCACACATCTCCTGAAACTACATTTGATATTAAATATGAGAAGTGAATTTGCAAGTGTGTGTTTAGAGAAAAGAGAGATAAGTCACCAGACTCTCAAATACCCTAGGAACCAAACCAATTTGGATGCAACTAACATCAGGTAGGAGGGGGGACAGAAGGAGGTAGAGAGAGAAAGATGAGTATCTGTTTGGCAGGACATTTATGGAAATAGTTAAAGTAGAACTGAATAAACTCCTGGGAAACAGGATTTTAGGACAGTATGCTACAAGAAATAAATGGAGTTCAAATTTTTCTTTCGATTTAGCAAGTAAGATATCATTTTTGGCTTCTGAATGTACAGGTGTTTTTTGGTTTTTGGGGTTTTTTTTGTTTGTTTTTTGTTTTGTTTTGTTTTGTTTTTTAATAAGGGTATGTCCAAAGTCTGTGGGGGTCCTGTGAAAAAGTGAAGCAGAGAAGAGAATATGAAAACTAGAGATAAAACAATTTAGAATAAAACTTTTACATTTCCAAATATGTAGTTTACCATACATTTTCAGCATTACAACATAATGCATTTATAATGTCATTTGTTGTGCCAACAATTACATTTAAACTTTTACTCTTCATTCATTAAGCATTGCCAGAAAAAAATATATCTCACTAAACTGTTATATAGATTTGTTTTTCAATTTTTTTAGTTCTGTGTCCACTGACAATATCAGCTATGTTTAAAATTTCAGATATGTTTAATTATTGAAAAGCTCTACTTTGCTATGTATTTACCTCACAATGTCTAAATATCTCTCAGCTTCCCAACAGCATATCAATAGAGCTAAAATAAAATTGCATCTTAATTATCAATTTAGAAATATATATTTATTTCTTTGAATAATTATGGAACATTTTGAACACCGCAGAGAATAATTTTATTTAGCATATTTTTCAAAAATCTCAATCCATTTAGCAATGTTGACAAGGCTGTCTTAAGGAACTTTTTTTCTGACTATATAAAATTATATCTTTTAAAAACTAGTAGTATAATAATTTTGACTACTTTTCTTCTTCCTATCCATTATTTATGCAGTATAATTGAAGTGCATGATATCTTATAATTTACAATCTAAATTGCATTAAAGCCATGGTTAAATCATGTCTTTAAATTCTGATCCAATAATAATGAATACTAATTCCCTGAGTTTTCCATGGGGATAAAAGGTTAGATTTCAATGCATGGGCAATTCATAATGTGTATGATTCAGATCTGATCTCTAAGGAATTCTTCA
>PVIR01019300.1:0-32194 GCA_004026965.1 Petromus typicus
ATATTGCTCTCAGGTTGATACTTAACCTCAGTTTTCCATTAGGGTTGGTATGAAGATTAAGTGATTTCAGATTTGTTAATTGCTAATAATAGTAAGGTATACAGTATACTGAACACATTAAATTTACATTAAAATGAAAAAGAGATTAGATTGCTACCCATATTACTGCTACTTTCCCATTCATCAGAGTGTGTTCCAACATCTTTCAGTGTACACAAAAATACCAAATAAACAAGTAACCAGATCAGTGCTGGTTTGGTAGATCTCATGTCTGAGAATCTCCACCTCCTATGCCTCAAGACAGTTACATGAGATACTTTCTCTCTGTCACTAGACAGAGAAGGAGATGAGGAAATGCTAGAATTTTACTGAGATAAGTTTGAAAAACTGAAAACAGGAAAACTACGCCTGACTTCACTATTAAATATCTTCCAATTTAACAACCTTGAGACAGATCTGTTTTCAAACTGTGAATAAGTATCCAGGTAGTGCTGGAGGAATATTTAATATCCTGTTGCTAAGAATCTAAGCTTATTTGTGGTACCCTATTTTTAGAGTTTACAAGAGTGAAGCAAAGACCTATGATTAATAATTAATGATTATGGAATAACACTTTCGGATGACAGAAAGTAGAAACTTTCAATGACAGCTGCCTTGAGATTACTTTTAACAAACACATAAAAAGATTTTTGAAGTCACATTTATCTCTTTGAAACATTGCTTGTTTAGAAATCATTTTTTCCCCTAAATGTCTATGGTACATACTTACAAAGAAAAGACTTTGGCAAAGAGATGCTTTGAAAAGTCTATTATTTTTATTAGATGCAAATTAAATTCCTAAAATTTGTGAATCACCATCAAATGAAAAGGAAACTTTGAAAGAATATTTGCCTTAAAAGGTGAGAGCAGAGGTTAAAGAATGAAAATAACTAGTAATACTGATCATTCTCTGCATCTAGCCTCTGTTCTCTGGGTTTGATAGATCAGAAACTCAAGGGTAGAAAGGTTAAACACCCAGTTAAACCCATCCAGATTGAAGGGCTAGCTTTGTTCCCTAGTGATCCAACTCATAAGTCTGTCTTTAACATTTATTTATTTTCTATTTCACATTAGGGACCCCCCTGTTGCTACATATGGAATGATTTCTTCCTATATTGATTTTATTCTTCTTTATAATAGTCATGCATTTGTTTAGTACATACTGAATGAACACTCTGTGAATAGGAGATGCTCCTTACTGAGTATTTCTCAGCTGAAAGCTTAACCATTTTACCTTATTTCACTGTCACAGCTGCCATCCTTAGCACTTATCTGCGGCTCACAGCAAACGAGTGCGAAGCTGAGGTGCAGCCAGCTGACAGTGGCACTGAGTTCAGCATGGTTACGGCAGGGAGCTAGGTTCAGTGCTGTGGCCCATGGAAACTGCACCCACTGCAAAGCTTCCTTTGGAAAACTTGGAAATCAGTCTTGCTGATACAGTCTGAAGCCTCACAGCTCTGATACACCCAGGAGGGCTTACTGCTGTTGCAAACACTGGTACATGTGTGTTACTCCTCAAAGAGAACCCTCACTTCCAGAAAAGTAGAAAAGCCCATAGAAAAGGGCTCTTGAGCTTAATAAAGAATGAAAGTGATATTTAGAAAAGGAGAGGTTTAGAAGATAAAATTTAGATAGTTAAAAATACCTGTGGGAACTTAAAGAAAAAAAGATAACTAGAATTTGGTGATTAATAGACTGTTTTCTATTTTTTTAAAACACAGCTTATTATAGTTTAGATCTAAAATGTCCCCAAACAGTCTGATATGTGCAGAGTTGGGGCTTTGGTAAGGTGGCTGGATTGTCAGAGAGGTAGCCTCACCAATGGATCCACCCGTGAAAAGTACCTGACTATGTTCGTAGGAGGAGGGGCCTGGTTCAAAGATTCAGGACCAGGCAGCTCTGCGCGTGAAGGGTGCGGCTCACTCAGCCTCTTCCTCTCATTCCGGCTCTTCTGCTCACTCTCTTTCCTGACTGCACAGGTTGCAGAGCTCTCCCCTACCTCGCTCTGCTGCCTTGGTGAGCCAGCAGGCCTCGGACTGGCATTTCTGAAAACGTAGGCCCAAATAAACACTTTCTCCTTTATATTGTGTATGCTACATACTTGTTCTTTGTAGTGTAAAATTGGATAGTGCCCAGTTAGTAGAAGAATTTCTTCTCCAAACTTTACTTACGCTTCCCTTCCTTCTTTCAACACATGTGTATTCACTCACCTGTTAGCTGCCAGCTTGAGCTGATGCAAACACTGAGGATGTGGTGATGCCACCAAGGAATAAAATATCTCCATTCTCTTGGCTGTTAGGGTTTGGTAAGTATTTTCTTAGGGTTTAGCAACACAGGTGTAATGCACAGTTTGTCTAATGGTCATAGTGCTGCCATCAGATGCAGAGCTTGGAAGGGTGAGGAGAGCTGGCAAGTGGAAGCACATTGCTATTTCTGACCTCTTTAACTACCATCTTTATATCTGCAGGTCCAAGATTTAAGTCTCCAAACCAGCTCACTTTAAATTCTAGACATCATCCTCATTTTCTTAGGCAGCAAGTTCACCTTGAAATATCCTAAGATTTTAAATGGAATATGTTCTAAAGTAAACTCATGTTATTTTCTTCCAAATCTTTTCTTCTCAAGTATTAAAAAATCATTACCGGGCCATTTTTTTCTGGACAATCGGAGACCTACTGGAGTACTTACTTGCTCTCCTCTCACTACCCATCACCAGCGAAGGAAGATGATCTTTCTTCCTAAGGATCTTAAGTTCATCCTCTTACTTTCCATTTTGCTCCTGCCACTTTTTCTCTGCCCTTTGCATTTTGGCCATACTTCAAGCTCTTACTTTTCATTTTGAAATGAGGTCTTGGTAGGTCACTCACTTGTGATCTGCCTGAATCTGTGACTGGGCTGCCTCAGCCTTCCAGGGAGCCAGCATTACAGGTGTGCACCCTCACGCACAGCCTCCTCCTGCTTCCTAAAGCTACAAAGCTGTCATTTGTCATTGGAGCTGTGTCATTGAAGCTGTTGCAGTTGCTCCCCAGCGATCTGCTTACTGCACAGCCTCTGTTCCTTGCGATCCATTTTGCACCCAACAGCTGGAATACTGTCTTAATAACCCACCAATGACTGAGAGTATAGTAGATAACCAGTCGCTGTTCTTCATTCTGTCCCAATTATCAAATAAGGCTCATCAAAAACCCTCATCTTTCCTCCTAGGGGCCCAAGGATTAGAATGGCAGGCCCACTGAAGAAATTTCAAGAATTTTTTCGTAGAAAATGGATGAGGAACTCTGACTTTCACAGGGTTCTCCAGTCCAGTATTCCTGCACGGTACCAGCAGAACAAGAGGTCCCTGGTGTTGTTCCTGTTGTCTTGGAAATCTCAGCCACAGCCTCCGCAATTATCCTTACTGATATTATCACTCATGTAGGATGAACGACCGCCACTAGGTGGTGCCAGACTGAAACTAAAACCGAGATCCTGAATCTGGTAGAATCTGGACAGCTGCTCTAAACTCCCTCAACTCAACTAAAAATGCAACAGACAAAAACTACAAATACACCAAGGCGGGTAATGGCCTTGACCGGCACCCCACCCTGGTCACTTTTAGTCACTGCCTTGATCCTTTGGCCATATTTATGAAAGTTTAAGGGTCCTTCCTGGACAAAATTAGGAGCAGATCATTCACTCTGCCAAAAAGACTTTGTTCCATTTTGCAACTGATTACCAATTTCTTGCCTTGTAGACATCAGTTGTAGAAACCAGTCCATCGTGATCGGCTGACCCAGACATCACGGCGATGTAGGGCCTCTCATCTTGGCACCTGGAATGTCAGAGCCAAGGCCAGACAGCCGCAAGGGACACAGCAGCCCTGCAGGCTGGGAAGTTGACCCGTGAGAGGGAGGCTCGGGTCCTCAAGGGACAGCAGCGGAGGCTGGAGTGGGCGGAAGTGGGGGCTCAGGGTGAGCCCGGGCAGAGTGGCCTTCGGAGGGCAGGGTTCCAGGCACGGCAGGCGGGAATGGGGTCCCCGGCAACGTTGAGGGAGTGAGGGAAAGAGAGCTGAGAGAAAATGGCCCTGCTTCCGACTCACTCCCACAAAACAGGGAGAGAATCTTGGAGGACTCTTAGCTTTGTCTGTGATATCTGGCCAGAAATCTGGGAAAACTGGATAAATGGATAAAAATAGACGGAAGTGCCTGTTCAGTGAACTGGGGTTGTGGACACTTTAGTGAAATATGAAGCTAAGGCAAAGCTGATCTCTATTCTTCTGAAACATAATAATTTTATGTTATATAGCAGGCTCCTCGCTTTTTGGAAAGTAATGTACTAGGGTTTTTTTGGTACAAACAGTGCTTATCCTTTTCATCTAATGTTTCTTAGAAATTTAGTGAGCATGTTTTATCTTTCTTTTGCCTGTTAGTTTGAGAAACGTGTATAGCCATGTTGATTTTTTTCTTTCTTATTTCTCACAGGAAAAAAACCCTAGTTTCTTGAAGAAAATATACATAATTTATATCCCCTACATTTCCTTGAAGGTTAGGGGCTGCATCTATGAAAGAGTAATAAATTTTTTATGAATTAGTATCCAGTTTTAAAGTAGCATGTTCTAAGGGTTGGAACAGTTAGCACTGGTATACTTGTTTGAGCTGCTGATCAAAATTACTAAACAAGCCAGGTCTGGTGGTGTGCACTGTGATCCCCGGACTCAGGAGGCAGGGGCAGATCAGGAGTCTGAGGCCAGACTGGGCTGTATGAGTTCCAGTGAGACCTGGACTACATAGCAAGACCCAAAACAGAAAGAGAAATTAAAACCAAAGCTAAAAACTAAAAACTAAGAGAACATTTTTACAAATTTACTAAGTGACAGGAGTTAAGAATGTGTTCCATGTTATTACTTAGTCATTTAAAAGTGAAAGTAAAGACTTTGCCATACAAGAGAAACATTTCACCATGGAAGTCTCCTTGTTCTAGTCTTTGGAACTACATTCCAGCGCACTATGCTCTCAGACTTCCGTTGGTCTTTTCTCCTTTAACCATCCAATGCTCCATTCTGCTAATCTTCATTAAGTATTTATCATTCACCAACATGTTGTAAACATGGGGTTCCTCTGACTGACTAACTGGAAAGTAATTATAAAGAAGAGGGGATTTAAAAATAACCTTGGAGACCAAGTTATATTTAGTGGTAAAATGTTTGCCTGACAGATACAAAGCCCTAGTTTTTCTTGCGAGCACTTTATAAAAAAATTTTGGGTGCTAAGCCTGGAAAAATAATGACCCTAACTGAAGACTACTGAAAAATCAGAACAAAGTCTAGAATGGAGGCAGGAGGGAATGTCTTTTCTTTTTAGATTGCAGTGAGTCACCCAAAGATGAATGTCTAGTAGGTGAGAGAAGCAAGGGAACCATTGGCAAGTCATCTGCACAAGTGCAATTGTGAAGCTAGGATGAATTACAATCCTGGAGTGGGTAAATAGAATGAAAAGAGAGAAAGGAGTGGCATGTTTGAAGGACACTCTACGAAATCTGGCTCAAAAATGGAAATTTTCCTTCACTTTTTTATATGTGATATAACTTGGTGAGAAAACAGCTTTTAAAAATAAGTGGGTATATTTAGCGTCACGAAACTGGGAGGTTAGAGGAAGTCCCCGATGTACGTTGCTCCTGCAGCAAAGATGGTGCAACACTTCTGAGGTGGAAAAAACATACACTGAGATTTAATCCTTGGTGGAGCTCTAATTGTCCTGTAATTGTATAAGGAGTCTTAATTAGCCAATTAAATCCTGCTTCCACATCCTTCATTCATATATATCTTGGAGCTCTGTTCTGGTGTTGGAAACCTTTCCTGTCTTTGTGACAAGGCTCAGAAACATCCGTGCAAACACATCTACACAACGCTTGAGTCATGACAAATCCGGGTTCTTGTCACCTGGGGGAGGCCTGTGCTTGTCATCCCTCCATTTTCCTGGCTGCACACGGAGCGCGGCAGGATGTCTGTGAGCACGATGTCGTGCCTCTGACATTGCTCCCCTCTCTCATTTCACACGGGGGCAGCAGAGAGGCAGAAGAGGAGGCCCTGATCTCACTTCTGGAAGAGAAGGAAGCTGGCATTCGGAGAGTGGTGTGTTCAGAAACATCCCTTCAGAGAGTCAATCACATGCTTTATCTTTTCCAAATGATTGTAGTCAACCGATCTGTCAGCCCTGCTCCTTTAAGTGGAAGATCAGATGTGCGCCTGAGAGAATACGTAAGCGCTTGTGAATCCAGGCGCTGCAAGCTCGTGTCTGGTAGCTCAGAATACATTTCCTAATTGTTCCTGGGCGATCACAGTTTGACAAAGATTTATTTAGTAATTACTCCAGCGTGTTGCCCTATATTCTTCAAAATAATTATTTTTAACATACTCCAAGCCCTGGGACCCTATTTTGTTACACATAGAAGCAGATCTTTGTTATTGATAAACAACTAAGGAACTAACAATAGCCCTGTGATACATTTATGAACTGTTTTTGTATCTAGGTTGTAATAAAAATTTCTGAAGTTAATTTGAATGTTTTGAAATAATTATTACTATTGAATTACAAGGAGAGAGTGATGCATCCCCCAGGCTCCAGGCTTCCAGTCTCCTGAGGAAGGCTTTGTTCTCTGCCTGGTGCCTTCGCACCCCCTCCTATGTCCAAGGCAGACACGCCCAGCCTTCCAGGGGAAGTGCAGCCTCAGGTTTCAGGGTACAGGGACCACCTCCCACCAGCCTTTTCCTCTGCTCCTGGCTTTTCTTGGCTGTTTTATAGAGCCTTAAAGGTTTCTATGGGATCTCCATCCTGTTTTACATTTTATTTTCAGCACCTACTCCTAGGTACTTAATAAGGGCCTTATTAACAAAGAAGATACTTAGCAGGTTTATCAAAGTGTTGGGGACAGGGAGTGAAGAACAGAGAATTTTCAGGCTGTTACAAAGGAGTTGAAAGCTTTCCCACCCCGCCTATTTTAAGGTGCAGATGAAGGTTGCACACAGGAAAGATGAAGTCTTCAAAGCAAACCTTGATAGTCAGGTCAGCCCACCTAGGTCTCAGCTCTGTGGCTACTCAGGGCGGGTTCTAGGAGTTAGTCGTGACAGGCGCCGTGGATTGAAGAAAAATAAATCAAAGGATGTTTGTGAAAATGCTTTGTGTAGTGCTCAGCACCAAAGAGTGAACAGAATATATCTTTTGAAAAACACAAGAGGCATACACTTCCCAGTGCTTTTAACAAAACTGTTGTCTTGTAGCACTCCAGTGGTAAAGGTGATTTTCTCAAGGGCGTCTGTCTGTGCTGGAGGTCACTGAAGCATTCGGCGTGATGGGGAGGGGCCTTCGGGAGCAGGAGCTGCCTGCCTGGTTAGCATCTTGTTGCTAGGCAACGGCTCCTCTGCGAAAGCTCTGCTCTCTCTTCAAAGATGGAGGGACATCTCGCCGAGGGGAAGGTAGTTTGTATAAATTGGACCATATACAAACAATTTTTAGCTCTAGTCTCCAAAACTGCCTTACCCAACAAGGGAGACAAATAATTTCTACTTAAGAAAAACAAAAAAATAAACCTTGTCACTTAGCAACCATAGTATAACTCCTTTTTCTGTCTGTAAAGCAACATACTTCTGTTTTAATCTTATAGATTTATTTTTACCTTTCCACCCATATGCCTTTCCAATTTGATTTAATGAGATTCAGCAGGGCATTGTTGGTGATAGTATTTCCCTAGACTGCTGAATTAATTTCCATTTGAAAAATTAGTTTAGATCTTCAGCGTTTAAGCAGCTCTTAGCTTATATTGCATAATGGTAAAATGTTATGATAAGATGCAATGGGTTGTCAATACAAAGCGATACTATATAAATAATGTTCTTAAAATAAAACGTAGACAGGTCATTCGATTTGTATATATCTAAAAACCCTACACATAATTTGTTAGACTCTAAAATCTAGAGATCAATTTGAAAAATTATCTTTCGTAGAACTTCAAAATATATTCAGATTTCAAGGGCTTTATGCGTTAACCTTTTAACATCTTTTAACATTTTATATTCTTTGTCTATTTAGGGAACAAAATTTGCTATTCATTACTTCCTCATCTTGTTCCAGACTTTTAGAAGCTATTGATCAAATTAACACAGCCACATTTGACTCTTCTCCTTTTTAAAAAAGAAAAAATTCTGAAAGACTGGAGTTTAACAGATAAGTCTGAACTTAATTTACTAAAGATTTTTGAAATTCTATTCTGATTATTTCTTTTTTTCATAGTTCTTTGTTTTTAGTATGTGTGCAGCACAGAGTGTTTCCATTCCACATGGGGGGTTGTTACATGTGCATGCAACATCTCAGTTCTTCGTTTTCATCTTGTTCCTCCCCTCTCTCTCCTTTCCTCCTCCATTTTTCTTTATCTCTTCTCCTTCAAGAAAGATCTATCTCCCTATCTCTTTCTATCCACGTTTGTTTCATTCTATATTTATATGTTGGTTTCTCCTATAAGAGTATCACTAATATTTAAGCTTGGGTGTCTATTCATTTCATATATTGTTATAGTCTCATCTATTTTCCTAAAGGTGACTCATTTACTTTCTTCGTGGCACAGTAGTACACCATTGTGTATCAGTACCGCATTTTTTTAATTCATTTATCTTTCGATGGACATATACACTCTTTCCAAGATACAGCTCTTACAAATTATGCTGCTATAAACATGAGAGTGCATGTATCCCTGTAATATGAAGACTTTCAGTCTTTTGGGAAGATATCTAGGGGGGATACCTGGGTAAAATGGAATTTCAGAGTTTTTAGGAATCTCCACACACTGATTTTAATAGTGATTGTACTGGTTTATATTTCTACCAGCAGAGTAAAATGCTTCCTTTTTGCTTCTTGCCTCAAAAACCTGTTCAGCATTTGTTACTATTTGATTTTTTTTTTTCATGACATCCATTCTTCCTGGGATAAGATGGAACCTCAGTGTTGTAATCTGCATTTCTCTGATAGCCAGTGATATACTGGGCATTTCTTTATGTATTTATCATCCATTTTTAGTTCTTTTTCTGTAGAGTGCCTATTCATTTTGCTTGCCCATGTTTTGATTGGTTCTTTCATTGGGGGGGGGTCTGATTTTTTGAGTTCTTCATATATTTTAGATATAAATTCTCTATTTGAGGAATCACTGGCTTAATAATCTTCCCTATTCTGTATGTTGTTTTTTCTATCTACTGGTTGTTTCTTTTTCTTTACAGAAATATTTTGATTTGTTATGATACTATTTTCTGATTCACAGGACTATTTCCTGTGCAATTGGAATTCTATTCAGAAAGTTCTTGCCTACACCTGTGACTTTAAGGATTTTACTTATTTTGTCTTCCATCGGGTTGTTTCTGTTTTAACATTAAGTTTTTTGTTCCATTTTGACTTTAGTTTAGCATGTGGCAAAGATTATGGGTCTAGATTATGGGTCTCTGGCAGGTAGATAGCCAGTTTTCCCAGTATCATTTATTGAAGGGACTATCTTGCCTTCAGTGGATATTTTTGGTTCCTTTGTCAAAGATCAAGAAGTTGATCTAGGTTTGGTGGTGTGTGTCTGGAATCCCAGCACTCAGAAGGCTGAAGCAGGAAGATCATTTTAAGTATGAGGACATCTTGGGCTGCACAGTGAGTTCAAGGACAAACCAAACTACATAGTGAGATCCTGTCTCAAACAAAACAAAACAGATGAAGTAGTTGAATGTACTTGGGGTTGTTTCTGCTGCAGTCTCCATTCTGTTCTATTGATCTTTGTGTCTGCCCCCACCTCCCATCATGCTGCTCTTATCACAGTGGTTTTGTAATAGATCTTTGGATCTAGAATAGCAATGCTTCCTGCTTTGCTTTTATTTTTACTTAGACTTGCTTTTGCTACTCTGGATCTGGCCTGGTTTTATGTGAATTTTAGGATTTTTTTCCTCTAGTTTTATGAAGAATGCTATTGGAACTACATTAAATCTGTGTATCAATTTTGGAAGTGTGGCAATTTTGACTCTATTGGTTTGCTTATCCATAAATGGGATTTTTTTTTTTCTTTTTTTGATGTCCTCTTCAATTTCCTTTTTCAGAATACTTTAGTTTTCATTGTAAAGGTCTTTTACCTCCTTTGTTATGAAGTTAATCTAAGTATTTACGCTAAAGAATTAAAAGAATCATATCACAGTGACAGAAGTGCATCCATGTTTATAGCAGCTCAATTTGTGATAGCTAAATCTTGGGAACAGCCCAAATGTCCATCAACAAGAGACTGAAAAAATATTTATTTTTTAAAAATAAAATGGAGTATTGTTTAACCATAAAGATTGTTAAATTTGAGTCATTTATATTCAGATATGTGCACCATGAGGACATACTTAGAAGTGTAATAAATAGGACACAGATATGTAAATACTGTACATTTTTACTAGTATGAAAAACTGAAGATGTAAATGAATGCCAAAATGTGTCATAGGTATTGTGAAACAGGAAGAAAATGTACAAAAAGAAAAGGGAAAGGGAAGGTAGGGGAAAGTAAAGAAGGGAAATAAATAATTTGATAGTTAAAAAAAGAAACAAAGCTTATGTATATAGGAGGTGGGGGTTGTAGGAAAGGCAGGGGAATAGGGAAAAATGAGAATCAAGATGTGTCATGTACAAGTACAAATTCTCAGTGTTCAATACGATCACAAAGAATGTATAAAATGTACCAATAAAATCAATTTTAAAAATTCCTAACTATTTAATTTTCCTTGGCACTATTATGAATGGATTTTTTTCTCCTAATCTCTTTCTCGTGGGTTCTTTATTAGGGCACAGGGATGTGTTTGACTTTTGTTTGTTGACTTTGTATCCTGCTACATTACTGACTTTGGTTATTAATTCTAAGTGTCTTTTGGTAGATTTTTTGGGATCTTCTATGTAGAGGATGATGTCATATGCTAATAATAATGATGGCTTCCTTTGCTGTATTTACCCTTTTTATGTCTTTCTCTTGCCTGACAGTTCTTGCTATCAAGTTGTTAAATGAGAGTGGTGACAGTGAACACTTGAATCGTTCCTATTTAATGCAGTGTTGGAGTAGGTTTGTACCAAATAGTTTTTATCAGATTGAGATAATGTTCTTCTGTACCTAATTTCTTTAGTTTTTTTTTTTATCATGAAAGGACATCACATTTTGTCAGTCTTATTCTGCATCTATTAAAATGATCATGTGATTTTTGTTCCTGGTTTATTTATGTGATGTATTACATTTATTGAGCTGTGTATGTTAAACCATTCTGGGATGGTTTTCTGAGAAGAAGCTCACTTGGTCATGAAGTAGTATCTTTTTAATGATTTGTTGCATTCTCTGTGCCAATATTTTGTTGAGGAGTTTTGCATCTATATTCGTTAAAGAACTATATTCATTCTAAAGTTTTTTTTTTTTTTTTTCCCCTTGGATTCTTGCTTGGTTTTGGATTCAAGATAATAGTACCTTCCAGGAATGACTGTGGAGTGCTGCTTCTCTTTCAGTTTCATTAGAATCTTGAGGAGTGTTAGTGTTAGATATTTCCTAAAGTCTTTGAAGACTTTGGCAGTGAATCTATCTGCACCAGGGCTTTTCTTAGCTGGTGGGTTACTTAATTTGCTTAAACTTCATTCCTTGTTATTGGATATTCAGGGTTTTAAAGTCTTCTTGGTTCATTTTTGGAAATATGTATGCATTTCTTCTGAAATCTCCAATTTAGTGGTGTACATCTTTATACAGTAGTTGTTAATAATGACCTTTAGTATGGCAGTAGTCTTTGTGTTTCATCTTTTACAGCTCTAATTGCATTGGTTTGGGTGTTTCTTTTTCTTGTTTGTTTAGTTTGGGTGAGGTTTTATCTGTTTCATTTTTTTTTTTTGAAGAAACAATTCTTAGATTTTTAAATTCTTGGTATTGATCTTTTGGTTTCAGTTTCATTCATTTCTTTCCTGGTCTATATAATTTCCTTTCTTCTACTAGCTTTGGAAGTGGATTATTCTTGTTTCCCTAGGACCTTGAGGGGCATCACTAGGCTATCCATCTTGACTTACTTTCTTTGTGCAGCCTCAGCAATCACATCTCTAAACTTCCCTCTTCAGACTGCTTTTGTTATGTCCTGTAATTTCTGCAAGGTTGGACTGGCATTATCATTTAGTTCTAGAAATTTTCTTCTCTTGATTTCCTCTGTAATCTCTTGTTTAGTTAAATGTGTTGTTTAATTTCTATGCATTTCCATAACTTATGTGTTTTCTTTTGTTGTATAGTTCTAATTTTGTCATTATATGGTCTGATAATATACATGGTATAATGTCCCTTGTTTTACATTTACTTAAGGTTGATTTATTGGGTAGTATGTTGTCTATTTTGGAGAAAGTTTCATTTACAGCTAAAGATGCATATTCTGTTGTTGGCCTGAACATTCTGTAGATAACTATTAAGGGTACTTGAAGATTCTGTTCAACTTTGATATTTCATTGTTGATTTTTTTTGTCTAGTTGATCAATAAATTTTGACAGTGGGACACTGATGTTTTCCACTATGTTTTATGCTTATCAGATCTTTTATGTACAATAGTACTTACTTTATGACACTGAACACACTATTTAATGTGTAAATCTTCATACTCATTACAAATTTTTTTTACCTCCTTCATTGAATTTGCTTCTCCAAGTCTGATATATGATGTAACTTAAGACAAATAATTGTGATTAGAAGTCTATAACTTTTGAATTCTTAAATGAGTTTAGTGAAACTGAAATGATTCTCCAAGCTATTTAATATTTTTTAAAAGGATTTTTTGTACATTTTATATACACATCATTATCACTATCAATGTGCCAGTACATGACGTGACTTAATTCTCACTTTTTCCATTCCTGTGTCCACCCTACAATTCCCCATATACATAAGCTGTTTCCTTGTTTTACCATCAATTTTTTTCTTTTCCCTCTTTTCTTATCTGTACCCCTTTACTTATCTATACCCCTTTTCCTTTTGAACATTTTCTATTTCACAATATCTGTCCTAGATTTTAGAACTCATTAACATTTAATTTTCTTCTTCCCTTTTTTTCTGGCATGTCACTTCCATCTGCTCATTTCCATATCTATTCATTAACATCAACGAGTAGAGATAGAACTCCAAGGTGAGTAGCATAAGCATCATAGTCAGCGTTTCCAAGGGAATAGATTTGGTACAGGACATATAATTAATAGAATTATTTTATAATAGTTACTCCAAAAGTCAAATACAGAGGAGGGCACCTGGCTGAAGATATAGCTCAGTGGTGCCACACCTGTCTCTCAAGTGCAACGTCCTGAGTTAATCTCCAGAAATGAAAAAAGAAAATCAAAAAACCAAAGAACCAAAAAGAAGTGCAAGGGATCTAGCTGCATAGCTGAGACCCAGAGAATCCAGCTGAGGCCTGGATTCTATTGCAGTGTCACACATAAGTCCAGCTGAGAAATATACTCTCCTAAGGAATATACTCCTAAGGAATATGCTCTTGTTTGGCATGCTCTGATTTACAGACTGAAATTTTCAGTATACTGTCACTTCTGAAAACAAAAATGTTTGCACATGGCATGGCTTTCTGGGATTGGAGAACTGTGCGAGGAACATGGAGGTGGGATATTCATGTGTCTGACATGATGTTGCCAAGAAGGTATGTGGGGACAATTATTGTTTTCAGTGATTCTGAAATGATATATAAAATCATGAATGCTCAGCAAGGAAGCAGTTCATGTAGGCAAATGGATGAGCTCGGAGCCCAAACCCATGGTGTGAGTATGGAATGCTCAAAGCTCCCTGTCAGTCAGCTAGAGGGCAGATGCTGGGAATTGCTGGGAGACACCTGCAAAGACACACACAGCCAGTGTCTTAAAAGATACGCTAGGCCACAATAAAGTTTCAAGTGTCAGCTAACCTTGTATGTGAAAAGGAGTCTTGAGAGATTTTAAATTGGGTATAAAAATTTGGCTCAGCATTTGAAATGGCAAGTGAACATCATGGATCATTATTAACTTGAAATATACCCTGGATCCCCTGGTATTGCTTGCATGATCCCACAGTCTAAATGCTCTAAAAGTTATTAAAATAATGCTCTCAGTCTTTTCAGCATGGTGCATACATAGAAAATAATAGTATTTACACAGAAACTTGAGGTAGCTTGAGGAGGTGTTTGTAGCTAGAAGTTCCCAGAATAGGAGTCCTGGCTACTCTAGGTTCCCTCTGTTTGTCATGGGGTCAAGAAAGATACATCCCATCTCCTCAGACTTTGACCCATTTACCATAAACTATGGAGAAACTCTAGAAATCTAAACTACACTGGGGACATTATTTTTTTTTGTATACACTCGAAATTGCTTGTTTTGTCAATATTACAAATACTATTAAATTTTACCAGAATGAATTAAATTATTGAAATGCTCTGCCCCTTTTAGTACTTTAAAAATTTCACATTAAAGTTTCAGCAACTATAAAATTTTTTTTTTTGCAAAAATAAAATTTTTGCAAATAAAAACTTCTTACACAAAGGTGAATTGTGTTTTAAAAAGTGGATTTGAGAGCAAGGGATTTAGCTCAGTGGTTCCTGCATCTGTCTTGCAAGTACAAGGTCCAGGGGTCGTTCCCTGGACGTTGTTGTATGTAACCACATACAACAAATCCAGACATAGTGATTCATGCCCACCAGTAATCAGCACTACATATCACAATGCTGGGTGTGGTGGCTCACACCTGTAATCCTAGCACTCAGGAGGTAGAGCAAGGAAGATTGCTGAGTTTGAGGCTGAGTTCAAGACCAGCTTGGACTGCAAAATGAGACCTTGTCTCAAAAAAAAATATATTGGCTCAGGGGTTAGCTCAGTGGTTCTGGCACCTGTCTTGCAAGCTCAAGGGTGACAATTCAATTCCCCGGTGGCCACATACAGTACTGGATGTGGAAACTCATGCCCAGCAGCAATCAGCACCACATACCACAGTGTCAAGTGTGGTGGCTCACACCTATAATCCCAGCACTCCAGAGGCAGAGGCAGGAGGATTACTGTGATGTGAGTTTGAGACTGAGCTCAGGGCCAGCCTAAATTACAAAGCAAGACCCTGCCTCAAAAAAAAAAAAATATTCAGTCTCTTGGGCTCTTTAGTGTAATAAAAGGCATATAAAATTTCTCAGTTTTCTAAAGTACAGCTAGAAGAATTTTAAAATTGTAATACTCATAATTTTATGGTCAGTAGATGCGCACCAATAAGTATATGACATAAAGCATTTGAATTTTCATTCTGTTTATTTATAAGATAGATTACAGTGCTACCTACTACAATTCATCCATGCATTTCTGCTTTTTGTCTTAAGTTCACTTATGTATCAATCAATTTAGTTAAGAGAAAAAGAATTAAAGCTTTCTTCATAGATTATCTTGATATATGTTGTGGTTGAAGTACTGGCCATTCAATTAATGGAAATATGATACTTCTGAAATGAAGAATTGGAGAAAATGCCATTTAGCATTATGGAGAGAAGGCTTCATAAAGAATAATTCTGGAAGAAAAAGTCCTTAAATAACATGCTAAGTATTCAAAGTTACATATTTGAACATGATTCTCAAGAGAGACTTTATCAGAAGGTCATTAGAACTGTGGTGCTATAGATGGTGTTGAATTAGGAAAAAGTAGAGTAGCATTGAGAAGTAGTATTTAGGTGGAATTATAGAGGTCATGAAATGGCAGTTGTATATGGCACTGAACCTCCAGTTATGACAATCTTTCAATGAAATTTGTTTTTTAAATCTGAATATATTATATTGTTAATGCAAATATTTTTTTGTCATTGCAGAGATGGAAATGCCATGCTGGACCATCTCCTGCCAATGCAAAACAGACTCCTGCAGTCTGCTTATGATGACTCTCCATGCTGACTTATCATTATTGGATCAAATATAATAGTGATGGGAAAAATATATTTTAAAGTAGAAGATAGTTATTTTGATTTCACTGTCTTATTATTATAAGCACCAGCAGAGCTAAATGTCACGATGCATTTCAGATAACCCAGTTACATATGAAGTGACTCAACAGAGGCATCAAACCCAAAAAGCAGCCTTGCTACGTCTGATAGACTGACTGCCCCTAAACACTCAAAGTGCTTCACGAATCTTTGATGCTATTTAGGTTGATATGCAAATTATCTAGCCCAGCATGTTCAAAGAGTCACTATGCAGCAACAGCAAAGATCAAAAGCAATGTGAGCTGTTTTTCTATTGAGCTTCAAAGACTAACACAGATCATGAAGTTAAGTGAAAAGTATTTTATATTTAGCAGCGAAAACATTTAACAACACTAGCTTATAACCCTGGTTGAAGTAAAGATGGTCTAGTGGGTTCTTGCTGAACAGCTCTCTGGCTAGTTCTCCCTGCAGCTTTCCCTGACTTCCCAGTATGCAAGAAGAGATCAACAGTGAGGAGGGCTCACATGAAGATGAAACTGACAATCTATCATCAGAGCTGGAGAGGAATTTTCATTAACTGCCAGAACTGTGAAGAGAGATTTTAAAGGGCAGGAAACAGATCCTAATTTTGTGCTGCTTTATTTTTATTTTGTCTACTTAAATGGAGGAAAATGATTTTTTTTTTCTTTTTCTGGTCTCATCAGTCTTTCCTTTCCAGACAGAAGTTCAGAGTCTCACAAACACTGAGAGCCAAACGAAGTTGTTATGATATATTATGTAATGTGATGATATCTCAGCCACTTCCTCCTCCACCCCATAACACAAGGAGGAGAAGGAGAGGGAGAGGAGGGGTATGGAAGCCACATAGAAAGGATATTAGGCAGAAGGAGGGTGTTATATGCACGTTGCCACAGCTTCGTATGACTGCTAGTGTTTTCAGCTCCATGGAAAGAGGCATGGCAAGCCAGTAAGCTGGATGGAGTAGGTGGTTCCACTTCAGTGCAGAGGAACCTCACTGGATTAAAAGTTGAAGTTATTTATTTACTTGCTATAAAACTGTAAATTGTAATAGCATTTATACACTAGCACACATAGGATGTGTTATCTTGAAGATTTGCTTTCTAAATACTTGGTATATGTAAGTATTGAGAGTTGTTCTGGATAATAATGACTTAGCAAATGGGTAATCAAAAAACTTTTACTACATAAAATATGAAAAATTGAGAAGAGGTAGTCCTAAAAATTAGATTTTACAAAAATGATGGACATATCTGATATGATACTGAAAAACTTTTTTTCCTTTGCTAAGAGCTGAGTGGACAACAGGACACAATAAAGAGGGATAATCTTGGAATTAAAAGGAATTTTAAGAAGCAAAAATGATCAAATCAGTAATACAAAGAAATAAAGCTTCCTCAAAATGCATAGAAGAATGCACAAAAATAAAATAAAAGATATAGACAATGATTATAGATATCAGATCCCAAATTTGAAAACTAATCTCAAAATCACTGTGAAAAACAGACAAGAATAACTGATTCAGAAGTACAAATCCAAGATGTAGCGGATGACAAATTTTCTGGATTGATAGTGCTGGTTGAAGGATTTTCTATGTGGAGACAAAAATTTGTATGAAGAAACTTTGTTAGACATATCTGGGGAATAGTTTTTTAAAATTTCCAATGGACCAGGACTGTTTCAAAACACTGAAATAAAAAAGAGCAGAACAGAAAACCATGGTGACAGCATGATTCCTCTCTCCATATATGAAGGAAGATTACAAAACATTCAACCTTTAATGATTTTCTATAAAATTAACAGGAAAACATTGATTCTGTAAACTAAGGATTTCACACAGAGCTAAAAGTTTTTGTCATGAATAGGGGAGCAAGAACTATTTTAACATATATCTCATTCTCAGAAAATACAACACCTCTGTTCTTTGAAGAGTAACATGAAATTGCTTATCCGCAAACAAAATGATAGATCACAATTACGAATTCAAAAATGATAAGAAAACATTTAGAATCTTTCTCATACCTTTTGTGGCTTCCAAATTCATCGATTCCATGAAATCTGAAGCATTAATATAAATCCTATGCAGAAGGGTTTCCTTAGCAACACAGGTTCTAGAGCCATACTGTTGGTTAAATTTGGGTTTAGGTACTGAAAAATTTCTGTCTATGCCAAGGTCGTCACTGCTTTACTTTCTTGATGTACAAAATGAGACTAATGATATTATCTATTTTACAGAAAGTAGAAGTTAAATAATACATATATAATTAGCTATTTCTCTTTACAGATTTAGAAATGACACAATATGCTTACATACCTTACAGGCATAAGTTTCAGAAAGGAATATAAAACAATAAATATTTCTCTTTTGTAAAGACTATAATATATAATATAACAAGACAGACCAGACATAATGAATTTGGACGATTACTGAGGTTTTCTGAACTTCTATTTTTTCAAGGTATAAATGGGGACAATAATACTTAATGCACATATAATGTGACCTGATATCCTATAGAAGTTTCTAGTTCATGAATCAAAAGTCTTATGTTCTATGAATCTCTCAGTCCTAGGCAAACAGGAGCCACTGGACAACTTATTACAAATTAAGAAGCTCCTGAAGGTGCTTCATGAGACCTGTAGACATTTTAGGAACTATATGGTCACACATGGTTCTGAGCTACCCTCTTGGACAGGGCAGTTTTGGGTTAATGTTAGAACTAAGTGGAAGAAGAGATAAGGTAAGTGCCTCCTCAAAATTATTTTTTTCTCTGACATGATGGGGATTTTTTTTATTTCACAAGCCCATTCAACAATTTCTAATCTATAATTTCTTTTGTAAAGTTTGACAGTATTAGCAGGCAGTGAACTACATAGATATCAGTTTTTCTCATGTTTATTTGCAACATTCATCAAAAACTTGATAGATATGAAGTTTAATTCAATCATTTCACTGAAAAAGACTAGGCCAAAATGTTTGTTGTTTAGCCCATTTTACTGCTGCTCATTTACTCTGTAGGACTTCACCCTTAGCCTGCATTCAAATTATCTGGACCTGAGAGACGGTTTGGGTTTTTAATCGTTCTTTGTTTGAAAATAATATTTTCTGAAGATATTATTTAATACACTATGAAATTCAAAATTATGGCAGCTAATTTTAATGATTCTAGATATTCATATCAGTTACATATACTCCAGAAGGTCACAAAAGTCGTAAGAAATACTTAGTGTATTATTTTAATGGGGATTGGAAATGTGAAATTCTTCCTTAGCCCTTGTTAAATATGAGGCTTTCTAATTTTGATGTATAGATTTAACATAGATTGTATAACCAGTGGAAATATAATTAAACAATGAAGAAAATAAGTTCTTGTCTTTCCTTGACACTGAATTTTCATTAGAAAATAAAAAAAATAGCCTTTTTAATTTAAAAATACCCTATAACTTCTAGTTATGCTCACTTAATGAAGCCAAGAGAATGAGCTCAAACTGAATACAGTCTTTCCTACACAGTTCTGGGCCTGTTAGATAGTATACAACACGCCAAAATCTTGTTTCTGATTATTTCTGTTTGTTTGAGATGAAAAGTATAGAAGGCCAACAATCTGGCCTAGGGTGACAAGTTACATCTCAAATGCCAGCTTTAATTGATTATTAGCAGTTATAGGGAAGGCTCCACTAAGGAGAACTCTGAGCTCTGGGGAAGTTCTCTGTGAAAATGTCAGTGGTGGCTGTGGAAAGCGGGGACACATGTGTGCCTCCTCACCTCTCATTATCCCCAGAAGGTGACAGACATTATTATTTGAACAGACAGTCTGGAGCTGCGGGCAGTGTCCCATCAAAATGGGCCACTCATGCTGTGTTTAGAGGAAAAACTTCTCAGTTGGAATTTTGCAAGAACAAGACAGAATCTCAGTCCATATCCTTGCAAGGGTCCTTCTTAAGGAAGCAGTGGGCCTCCGTGTACTCCCAGTGCCTTGCATCTGCTTATGTTATAGCCAGTGGGCACCAGCAAAGTGTGGAGTGGACCTGCCAGAAAAGGTTCCGTTTATGAAGTGAAAATCTCATGAAGTGTCATAGATTTGTGTACTATCGAAACATTCTAAAATCAGTTTTATCAGCCTGTTAACAAGAGTAAGTCACATTTGGATCTCCTCAAAAAAGATAATTTCTGAAAGTATCAACATTAAGAACTGGAACTGATTAAATGACATAACCTCATCATTTCATAAACAGACAAAAAGTTCAAGCAAAATGGATAAAATTCAGTGTCTGAGAATTTATTCTCATCTGGACTATTTCCAGAATTTGGACTTTTTGTCTCTACCAGGATGTTAGATTTCTATAAGAAAGGGGGATCTAACTACAAGAAGTCTTCTAGAACACAGAAATTATTTGTTTACTCACTATTGGTAGATCTACTCAAATATTATTCTGGCTAATTAGCTGATTATTGATATTATGAAATTCTGTTCTTCCAACTGGTTAATAATTTTCTTTTTATCTTACCATTTTTTCCCTTACCTTTCCCCCTTAAATTTTAGTTTTTGGGAAGAGACTCATTAATATTTTTCATGTAGTACTTCATCTTGTTGATATATAAATAATTTCAGCATAGTCATATTTTAGGTAAAAAGGTTTTTAGCCAGTCACTATTGTCTATATGTAATAAAGAATTTAGCATTCTGTTTATTTTATTGCCCATGAAACTCTAATGACTAAAAGATTAAGTGGAAAAAGCCACTAAATATAATTATATATAAAATTTAAATTAATTTGGGAGTGCTTTTAAATGTCATGATTTTAGTCAGATTCTTTCTTCTCATATTTTTGAATACATAAATCATGAATTAAATATTAAATCACAAAGAGTTTCATATGAAATTCCCACGAAATACTCATCAACTTGGAGGGTAGAAGTGCGCACATATAATTAAAAATGATATTTAAAAAATGTAAACTACATAATACTTCTGGATTATGGAAAATCTAGTCAAAGACCTTGTGTCTAAGGTGAGCTTTGAGGCCTGAGGAATCTCAGAGTACAGAAGAGATGACAAAGAAGCAAAACAAAAGTAAGGAGAGGTGATGTGTCACTTCAAGTGAATAGTCTGACATAATTAAAAGTGCGGGGCATATGGGAAAGAACATCAAAGAGTAATATTAAAAATTACACTACATATTAAGATAATATCCTTGAGACACGGACAATCATCAGAATTTTTTAAATAGAAAAGTAGTACAATAAGATCTATGTTCGTAAAGTTGGCCCTGGTGGCAACACGAAAGGTAGGGTGGAGAGAAGAGATCACGTGGTGTGGGAACTGAAGTTGGGAGCCTGAAGAAATTAGACTATACACAGGGGTCCCAGAGCCTCTGTTACTTGCTTTACTCTTTCTTGTTCTCTCCCGTGGGGAACATGTGCTTAGTCAGCATCCGGATATTCTCACATAGCTCATAAGAGTCGCCATGATCTGGCACTATTTTGTACCTGGATCCTGGCCCGGTCTTCCCATCCATGGCCAAACTCCAGCTTTCTTTCCATTACTCATCGGTAGTCAACTCCTTCCTGCCTCAGGGATTTTACACATCAAGGATCTCCTGCCTGAACCATTCATTACCTCCTTCTTTGTATGACTCACTCTACTTTTTTTTTTTTAAGTTGAAGCTTGTAGTTATATCGTTGAGGGATGCCTTTCCTGTATCCTCTCTCCTCAAAACACTCGTGTGCGAATACACGAGAACATACCACCCCGTCTTCCTATGTCTCCTCATAGTGTTCTTGGCTGTCAATCCATGGAAAAGGAAAAGCCTATTCTAGACTATTTAAAGATGTACCCACATAGTTAAGTATTGTTTATTGTCAGTCTCCTTCACTATCAAACATTTTGAACTTTACATAAGCTATTTATTGCTTTATGTGGTCAGTAATAATTTTTGAGTACATTGTTAGAGCTACTAGTATAAGAGCTACCTCATTCTATAGTTCAGCACCAAGAGGAAATATGGAGGAGGTGGAAAGGAGAGGGAGAGGAAGAGCATTATAAGGGAGAGGGACGGAGTAGAAATGAGGGATAGAGCAAGAGATTCTGATTGGTGCAGTCAGCCTTATGTTTTCTTATGAGTTGCCTCATATGAAGGACAGAAGACACAATGACCACTCAGCAGGAGCTGTGGATGCTGGAAGTTTAGTTGACAGTGAACTTTGGCATTATAGATACCTGAAAATATATTTCATGGTCTAGGAATGAGGTAAGTGAAACAGAAAATCACTTACAGATGTACAGAGGATACTTAGGGTAAAGAACAAACATACAAGGGGAAAGTGGGACAGGCAAATATATGACCCAGACTGTGAAGGTTATCTTCAGTGAACCACCGTGAGTTAAGCACAATGCTGACATTTGAAACTGAATGAGGAGAATGTTATAAGGAGATATGTATTTCCTCAGTTTTTATTTATCATGGCATCTCTGTTCCAGGCAAGATTACCTTTAAATGATAGAAAAGATAATGATTGGTGTAGAACTAAATAACAGAAATTAGCACTGTGGAAACTAAGGTTCTTAGTTCTTTGAATAACTCAAAGACTATTGAGGAAAGATGTAATCCTCCATTGATTAAAAACTTTTTGTGCATGCAATCAAACCAACTATTTTAATTACTACTATAAAACAAGAGGAAAGTATGGTTAATCATTACGACTACTAGCAGTATCACCAGCTTACAAGTACAGACTGTGCTCAGTACTCACTATTATTGTCCCAGTGCTTGGCTAATACGGAGTTCTCAGCTCATATGAATGAGTGAATGAATGAAAGTATTGGCTATTTAGTGCTCATATGTATGTATTTATGTAGAAATAATAGAGTGCTACTGAAGTATATATAATATGAGCCACTGTTTCTAATACCTTTACATGTAAGACATGAAACATTCTTAACATGTTGTGAGACATTTATATTAAATAGATGTACCTTGAAAACATAATCATAACTGAAATAAATAGGACACAGATATGTAAATACCATTCCATTTCTCTAGTGTGAGAAACTTAAGGTATGAATACAGTTCAGAACGTGTAACTGGTATTGTAAAATAGGAAGAAAATGTTCAAAGGGAAAAAAGAAAGGGAGGTAGGGGAAAGTAAGAAGGGAAAGAAAAAATTTGATGGTAGAAACAAAAGCAAAATGGAAACAAAGCTTGTGTGTATAGTGGATAGGGAGTGCCGAGAAGGCAAGGATGGGAAAAATGAAAATCAAGATGTGTTATGCACAGGTATAAATTCTCAATGTTGAATGTGATCATAATGTATATGTAAAATGTACCAATTAAGTCAATTAAAAAATAAAATGTGGATTTTATTATTAGTCAAGTATGAGAGGACAAGAGATCAGGAAGTGCCCACCACTGACAGTAAATTTCATAGCACCTAAGGGGTGGAGACATGGGCACCACACAGATGGCTGTCTGTGATCTGAAGGGGTAGGAGAAAGCACTGGCCATAGCTTCTACCATGGCTTCCATTACATATGTGAACTGGTCAGGCCAAGAATTGGATGTCTGGTATAATTTCAGTGGCCTCTGGTCCTTACAAATGTTCACTCACCGTTTGGTCTCCAGGCTAGCAGTGATTCATGGAAGCGGAAGAGTGTTCCAGACTGCAGGAGCCAGAACAAAGGAGGTGAGTGGGGAAGTGGTATCAGTCTGGTTGGTTTCGATGACAACGATGTGCTGCGGGCAACTTGTTTATTATCCCTAGAAAGTACCTGAGCCTGGAAGAAGGCACAGTCTTTACAGATGTAAGATGTCAAACATTACTGAATACAGAAAACAGATAGGAAAAAAGTGAACAATATAGAATTATAAGGTAGGAATCATCTCACTTTTAGATGAGCATGAAGGTAGGCAGAGGCTGAACCGCTTTCCCAAAATAACCGAGCTTGTAAGTTGAGATCCAAATGAAATAATACAATTTGACTTTCAGAAATTCAGCTCTTCTTGTCTTACTATGCTGTCTATTTCCATAGAAAACACTATTAAATAACACAAAAAACTGGTAATACAAATGTACACAGAACAACAAAATAAGAGCCGGATTAATAAACCCTTGAGTTTATTTGCCTTTGGTTTAATGAATAAACTCTTGGGGAGCAGTGAATGGAGGATCATTAAAGAAGAGCTTTTACTTTCTTCCTCTTGTAAAACTTCATAGATAATGCATTTTAAGGGTCTGAATAAAGACAATAAAGACTATCTTTATAGTTTTCAAATATTACTTTGTATTGCGATCTTTTTCAGTGCTGGTGATTAACCTTAGATTCTTTTGCTCTTAGACAAGTATTCTTCTACTGTGCTGTATTCCCTAATCCCATGCTGTGATCTTTTTAAATATGAGTTTGCTACACATCTGATGGCAGAGACTTTATTTGCTGTAGTATCTCTGATGCCTATGTATAATAGACATTATTTCAAAATATGTGGAATACTGAAACTTTCATAGGAGAATAACTAGATAGATGATAATACAATGATCGATACTAACAGAAATATAGATAGGATATGTCGGATTTGGAAGATAATAGCCTGACCTGGACTTCTCTGTGTTTTGAACCCCAATTTCTTCCTTATGTAACAGCCCAGAAAGAATTTTCAGGGGTGAAATAGGCACTGAGCCACTGTGGGTACCTCCTAATTATACTCTGGTTACTCTGCAACCCCATATGTTTTCCACATGGTTGTTTTGATGGTCTTTATTCATTAGCTGTACAACTGGGAGCTAATGATGAGTGCGGGCAGTGGGGAGGAAGCCAGGCTCACAGAAACAGGATAGATAATGTTAGGAGATAGTTAAATATTAGAGGCAATAAAAGGAGCAAAGATTAATAGGATAATAAAATTGTTTTTGAGAAACTGAAAGTGTAAATGAGGACCAAACTATATAATAGATAATGTGAAATAGGAAGAATAGTCCTTAGCTTCTTTCAATGAGAAAGAAGTGTGGAGAGGATGTCGGAAGAGGAAAGAAAGGAAACAAAATGTATAAGAATAGAAGGGAAAAATGGAAATGAAACTTTTTAAATAGGGAGAGATGGGTAGGGGAATGAGAAAAAAACAAGAAGTTATACAAGATATTAAAACAAATTTCCAGGGATGAATATATATAACCAAAATGTGCCAATATACTTAGAGAATAAAAAATAAATAAAAAATTAGATCAGGGGGCCAGGATATAGCTCAGTGGTTCCGGCGCCTGTCTTGCAAGCACAAGGACCCGGTTTGATCCCTGGTAACCACATCCAATACTGGGCGTGGAGACTCACCCCAGCAGCAATCAGTACCACATAGCACAGTGCTGGGTGTGGTGGCTCATGCCTGTCATCCCAGCACTCGGGAGGCAGAGGCAGGAGAATTGCTGTGATGTGAGTTGGAGGCTGAGCTCAGGGCCAGCCTGAATCACAAAATGAGACCCTCAAAAAAAAAAATTAGATCAGTATATTTCCATATGGTGTTTTTGGTGCACTATTTTCTCTTTTAATCTTTGAGAAGAGATTTATTTCTCATGGGAGAGCACTTTACCAAGCATATGAGAGTTAATTGCATCTAACTATTTTAGGTTGTAAAATGAATGCACGTTCAGTATTACACTGTTCCTACCACAGTCTTTTGCAGAAACAGGAAAGAAAGAGTGCTTATTCTCCATGTTTGTTTAAAGTTTAATTGCATTTTGAAGAAACCCAGAAGCTTCTAGCCAAGGTTTGCAGATATTAGAATACAGATCATTTTCCCAGCACACAAATTCTCTCTGTAAGATGATACAACTGTTGTCAAGAGGAAGACTTTTTCCTACTTTTTACATCAATAAAAATACTTTGAGAATTACTGTGATGGGGAAGACAGGTTAATCTTGTTTATCACTTTGTGTATTCTTTTGGTGCTTGCTTGGATACAGGAAATTTAAAAGATATGTTTCATTAATCATTGCTAGGGCTATCAGTTGAAAATGTGAACTTTGGACTCATTTTCTTCACCATCCTGCAGGAGGAGACAGCTTCCATTTCTGACTTTACATCAAACCAACCTAGTTTGGTTGACTATAATTTTTCTTTTATAAATTATCTGTGGAATAAGAAGAGAACAAAAATCAAATAAATTTGGTATGATTGGATATAATGCATCCAAGTTGGATATGGTCTGTTATTTCAATTATTTGCCTTTAGTAGTTTTTTTCTTATTATTGTTTAGTCTCATGAGTGTAAAAAACAAAAGATAGGAGGATGTGAATTTTCTAGACACCTGTTTACTGGTCAACCTTATTTTTAGTTTTCAGAGATTTTTAGTAAGCCAAGGCTCATAGTGTTTGCTAAATATGCTTTAAAAAGAATTTTTCATAATCATTCTTGTATTTTCTAGGAGAATAATTTTAAAACACTGTACTGCATATGTATTATGTGACAGTTATGCGACAGTCATGTACCAATACCAACTTCATCATCTTAAGTATTACATAGTCCTTGCTTTCAAGGAGCAGTAGAGTTATTAATTTTCTAATAGATATTGAATTTTTTAAGATGTGAAATAAGATTCACATTACTAGATATTACATTTGCTCTTGCTTCTAGAAAATAGGAATTTCAAGTAAAAAATTCTATAAAATTAATTTTCTTATTTCTGGATTTTCTCTTCCTGGTTACACTTCCTAAGAAGCTATCCTTAGATCCTATCAAGTGTGTTCCTGGGAAACTCAGGTGGACTGAAGTAGCATAGCTATTGCAAATTAGAAGAAAAAGGCATTAAACAGAATTGTAGAGCCTGATCTTAAAAGAAAACCCACTACAACTTTTGTTGGGTGAAAACATCTAAGGTTACCTTTGAAGAGTAGAAATGCAATCTTGATGCTACTGGGGACTTTTTTTCCCCTACCCATAAGGGCAATGACAGTAGTCAAATTCAGTAAGCCTTTTTTTGACACTGTGGTGAGCACAGTTAATTCTTATAACAGACAAAGAAGAGTTCAGTCCTTTAAGATTTAATATCACTCTAGAGCTATTTGATTTGAATTTCAATCTATGAGGACACTCAGCAATAATCCAAATACAACATTTTCTAAATAAAACTTGTTCCTCCTACCAGCATGCCCCATATTTACTGTAACTTTTTCCTGTAATCCCTGTGCTACGAAATATTGGTAGTGCTATTTTTATTCATTTGCTCACTCTGAAACATAAAGTCATATTCAATCCTTTTTTAAATTTCTGACCAGATGTATTCAAAATTAGTCCTTTGCACTCTTTAAACCCCAAAGCCATTGCCTTCATTGTAACTTTCAGCATCTTTATGTGGACCATTCCATTCACTTGCTCTTTTTTAAAAAAATTCAAATCTTTATCGGTACATTATGAATACACATCATCATCGCATTCAACATTGAGAGTTTGTACCAGAATATGACTTGACTTGATTCTCATTTTTCCTCTTTCACTCCCGCCCAGCAACCTCCCACCCCTTATATACATAAGCTTGTATTTGATACTGTCCAGCTATAATATATGACTATAGAACATCTCACAAATAACTATGACTGAGAATGCAGCTCTGTAAGAGGATGTTTAGCTTAAAATTTTGAGAACCTCGTTTTAACTCTAATATTGCAAAAAAGAATTTTAAAAATTCTCCATTGCTTTCAAATCATTGATAGATAGCCTCTTTTTCAAATGTTTTCAAAAATATCTGTTTGAAATATTCATCTTGTGGTTTCACTTTTGGCATGAAGGAAACTTAGAAGTTAATCCTCTCTCTCAAAAGTGGGCAAAAGGTCAGAGAAAAAGCCCTCTAAAAAAAAATCAACGTTTTATGCTCCTTAAGAACAGTAATATCACAGGGCTAAACCCCATCCAACGTGGTGAGACAGATAGATGCATAGAATCACAATTTAACAGAAGAGACACTGAGCAGGGAACTCCAGAGCAGAGCCAGACGAAGGCAGGAAAACCAGGTTCCGGGTTGTTGGTGGCTCAGTGTTATCATTTCCGAGCCCAAACTCCAGACACCCCACAGTTGGTAAGTTGGAGTTTCAATGTCTATACTGTGTTCTCTCTCACAGTGAGTAGTGGGGAAAAGCCCCCCACCCCAACCCCATTTCAGGCAGAGGTAAGGGAAAGTGAGTGATTTTTCAATACTCCAGAGCACTCTATTCTAGGTCCTACCCTTTGTATGAGGAGAGGTTGATGTTCTGGGGTCCCAGCAGAGACCAGTCAACCTGGGGGAGGGTAGATCCTAGACTCTAGCCAACCCAAAATGTTTACAGGGGGTTAGGGAAATGCTCAGTGGCTCTCTTCAGCCATCCTGTTCCATCTAAGAGGGGATGGGATGGAAACAGAAATATGATGAAATTCGCAGTCGGTGGGAGTAGGGTTCACCAAAAAGCTGCATTATATGACTATGAAATGCTCCTCATTTCCTTCCTGCACCTGAATACTACATTGCTAAGGGAACACTTACTTGGTACATTGTGTCTCTGTTCAACAAAAGGCATTAAAAATCATAGTAAAAGTAGAACACACACACAAAACAAAAATACAGTTGGAAGAGACTGAACAGACATTAGAAGAAGAGACAGACATGGCAGGAATGTGGGACTGATTACACAAGGATCTTTAAAAACACCAGAATTAGTATGCTCATAGCTTTAATGTAAAAAGTAGATTATACACAAGGACATGTAGAGAATGTAATTAGAGACTTGGAAATTATAAGAAATAATCAAAGGCACTATACTAAAAGTGCAGAGTGCTTTTGATGGGCTTATTAGCAGACAGTATGTAAAGTAAAGCTACAATCTTGAAAGTATCTCAATAAAAACTGCTACTACTAAAAAGAAAAAAACAAAAATTTGCCTGAAATCAGGAGAACAAACTACTCAAGTACCATGGAACAACCCTAAAAAGTACAACATGTATATCATGAGCAGAATAAGAAGAAAAGAGAAAGGAAGAGACACTATCTAAAGAAATGACTAAAAATTTTCCTCAAATTAATGTCAAGCACTAAACAACAGACTCATGAATAAGTGCACAGGACAGATAAACTCTTAAAAACTCCAAGGTATGTCATGCTCTAAGTACAAATCACTGAAGATACAGGAAAAAATCCCAATAGAAACCAGCAGGCCTGGGGGAAACATTACTAACAGTGGAGCAAAGACAAGGATTATATTTAACTTCTAAGAAATCATGTAAGCAAAAGAAAATACAATAAAATATTTAAAATTTTGAGAAAGGCAAAAAACCCTTCATCATTTTAAAATTCTGTGCTACTTTTTGCCCTTCAAAAAGTGAAGGAGTAATAAGTACTCCCCGAAGAACTGAAACATGAGAGAATTAGTTACCAATATACTACACTGGAAAAAATGTTGAAAGAAGTTCTTTAGGAGAAGAAAAACAGGTCAGAACTCAAAGCTATATAAAGAAAGAAAAACATTACAGATGGAATATAGGAATGCATTATGAAATCTTTTGTTTTATTTACTCTTAATCGACCTAACAGATCAACTAATAATTCTTAGATTGTCCTAATAGACAACTAATAGTAATCAATTACTAATAACAGTAATAATTCAACTATGTATAATCATGTGTACAAATTTGTGTTATATATGCTTATGTATAAATACAACCAATGACAGTAGTGATTGGAGAAGTAATTAGGCTCTTTAAAAATTATAACCAATGAAGCTGTATGACATTTGAGAGCAGACTTGAATTAGTTGTAAATGTACAATAAAAACTTAAGGGTGGTCACAAAAAGTAAAATATAATTCATATTAAAATAAGAAAGGAAAGCAAAATATATACAAATCAGGAAAAAAAACTCTGTTCACAGATGACATGATTATCTAAACAAACATTCTGAAAAGTAAAACACAAACTACATGATTGCAGAAAGATCATATGATATGCCAGCAATGCAAATGTGCAATTTAAGATAAGTTGTACATTTTTATGTTAACATATCCCAAAATGAAATACACACACACACACACACACACACACACACACACACACACACTCACACACACATTCTCAAAATAAATAAATTGGGTAAATCAATACCATCAAGGATCTAGTTTTCCCTAACTTGATCTATGTATACAACACAAGCCCATTCAAAATCTTAGCAAATTATTTTTTGAATAATATAATCCATTCCCCAAGTGCATATCAAAAAGGTAAACATCGAAAATAGCCAACTTATTTTTGATGAATCACAAAGTCAGGGGATAGCCATTATCTGACATCAAGACTTATGATAAAACTACAGTAATGAAGGCAGGTGGTATTGGAGAAAGAACAGCCAAATAGATGAAGAGAGAAGAATAGAAATCCCCAAAATAGATTCACACCAATATACTCACCTGGCTTTTGACAAAGGAGCAAATATAGCCTTTTCAAAGAATGGTGCTGGGACAACTGGACACCCAAAATAAGAAAAAAACAATGTGCATCTAAATGTAGACTTTACACACTTCATAAAAATTACTTCAAAATGAATCACAGACTTGACTGTGAAGCAAAATACCATAAAATTACCTGATTAACCTATGAGAAAACCTGACAATCAGGAAAAGCCACAATGGGAAGTTCAGGTCTTGCCAAGGGTTAAGGGGGCGAGAGTGGTGAGTAGACAAAACACAGAATTTTCAGGGTAATGTGATTATTCTGCACAGTATTACATGAGGTACACATCATTTTACATTTGTCAAAAGCCATCAGATATCCAAGAGCAAGAGTGAAGCCTAGTGTTAACTGTGGACTCTGAGTGATGAGAAATGTCTCAGCAGAGCTTCATCCATCACAATAAATACAGTACTGTATGGAAAGTACAGTATGTGGGATTATCTATACTTTGTTTTTATTTGATCTAAATAGAACATCTCCAAAGTAAAATTTATTAACTTAAAAATGTACAGTTCTTTTAAATTTTATGGGCACAAGTGGATACATTTCATGCAATAAAATGGAAAAAACAACAGCGTTTCTTCTACCTCCTAAGGGAGGGAAGACAGCTCCAGTAGCTTTTGAATTAGGAGACAAGTTGCACTTTATATTAATGTGACCACACAGACATTTGAAGTGTTAACTTGATTTCCCCAGTTCACACAGAGCTAGCTACTGGATCTATTTGCCATGGCAACCTTCTTTAGATGAAATGTGGGCTCCTTATCGAAGTGAGTCATGTTTCTGGTAACGACAGTATGAGTCTCTTCCCAGAGCTCTGCAGCAACTGATTTTGTGTTAGGCAAAGAGAGAATGTTTCATGACTGTGTGGGTTGTAAACAGAACAAAGAGGTTATCTGCAATTCAGGCTAAAAATAAATCACAGAGCTAGCAACAGCATTCTCACTAAGGCCCTGCTCCAGAAAAGCTGCAGATAAAAATTTATATTTGAAATTTTCCTAATGAAAAATTTAAGTACCACACAAAATTACACCCTGCTGAGGTTTGTATTCCATACAGCCTATCCTTGTTAAATTTATTTTTTCCTTTTATGTAATAGTAAGATGGTAAAATTTTTCCGTGTTCATTGTTACAGGGCATTTAGTGTCTGAACTCAGGGATTTAAATCTATGGTCCAGCCAGGAACCGACAGTAACACTCTCAGCAGTCATTCTATCGATCCAAGAAAAGCACTACTAGGATTGTGAAGCAAGAATTTATGATTTAGCTTTCTAGATGGTTAGTGAAAACAGAACATATTAAAATGAGAGAATTTCATGTTAACATCTGCTAACAAACTCCATGACCTAACATTCTATGTGTTTCTGTGTATAAATATAAATTATGAGGTCTTTGTGTGTAATTGGCATAGTTCAGCACTTATAAATAGCATTGCTAAATGCAACAGCAAAAGCACTGCTACAGGTGTGCCTCCGACATATGGACATGGCTCATCCTACACTGAATAAGCATAATTTCTTTTATGATACCATCTGCAAAAGATTTTTTATAGGCTCATTTCAGGCTTGGGGTCTATTTTGCTGCCCAAACTGCATGATGACTTTCTTCCTAAGGAGAGTGTGGTCAGGCGGTGTATGTGTATGTGGCAAGTGTCCTGATGATTTATTTTACAGTGTTGTCTCAAGCTTTTTGGTAGCACTCCTCCTCTGTGCTTACAAAATTATTGATA
>PVIR01019301.1:0-32199 GCA_004026965.1 Petromus typicus
AGACACCTGCGCTGAGGGACAGGTGGAGCCTCCCCGGCCAGCGCCCACCGCGGGGCCCAGGGATGGACGCGGCGGCCCACACCGCTGTCCCCGAAGCAGCCTTGCAGGAGGATCAGGATGATGCTGGGCGAGGTTGGGTGCTGAGGATCAGGATGATGCCCCCAGCTCGCCTGGGAACCGGGCGGCTCGGGTGCAGGGTTTCAGATGGACACACACTGAGCGCAGACGGCCACGCAGGGCTCAGGAGGGTCCTGGGCCAGGGTGCCAGTGCCCAGGGACAGACAGGCTCAGAGTCTTCAGTGCTGCCGAACAGGAGGTGGAGGATGGGGGACCCCGTCCAGGAACGGACCCTGAGCACACAGGCGCCCGCAGTGCCCGGGCCCCACAAGACAGTGGCACATGCGTCTAACACCTAATCTCAACACGGCCCTGCGTCTCACCAGAACCTGAGAACGTGTGTCCCCAACCAGGAATAAACGTTCAGAGGTCAAACGCTGTGGTCAGCAGGGACGGGAAAAGCAGCCAGTGGCTACCTCTGCTCCCTGTGCCATGGTCGAAGCTCCTCCCAGTCCTTGTCCTACAGCAGGAGCAAGAGTGACGCCGACAGATCATCTCTAGGCTAACAGAACAAGAGTCAGAAAAATTAGCTGGGTGTGGTGGCACACACCTATTATCCCAGCACTTGGGAGGCTAAGGCAGGAGGATCGCCAGGAATTCAAGGCCACCCTGGACAACACAGCGGGACTCTACCTCAAAAAGATAAACCAAAACATCATGGAATCTGTTTAAGGAGTAGCACCCACTTCCTGTCCCCAACTGAACGCTTCCGGGAAGAAACACAGAGGAGTCAGTGGACTGGGAAGTGGAGAATAACACAAGCTCGGACGGGGGCAAGGGCAGAAAGCAGAGGGTCCAGAGGACACCTGCAACGCCCCGCAAGGCCAGCTTGCTGCCTCCATCCCACTCGCCACTGCTGCCCCGAGGCCAGCCAGCCCGGACTGAAGTGCTTCCCGGGCTGGGGATCCAGAACCCAGGGCTCTCCCACTTGTGGCCTCCAACTTGATCCTGGGAGACCATACTCACACCCAGCTGACAGCACCCCAAATGCAACTGCTAGACCTCTCATCCAGGTGACGCTGGCCCGAGAGGAAGACGTAGTGGCCCCTGTCCGGGCCCCGCTGTGCCAGTCGCCCTTTGCACCAGGCCTGGGCCAGGAGTGGACAGTCTTCTCCACCAAGAGCCTGCGCAGTGTCCTGACCAGAACATGTCACTCAGCTGTCTGGGTCAGCACCCCCTGGTGGCCGACTGAGACCAGGCTGGAGACCACCCCGGGAAACACGGGACAGACTGGGCGAAGTTGGGTGCTGGGGTTGCAGCTGCTCTGTGCCAGCCCTGGTTTCCTCTGCCACCTGCCTTGCTGGCGCTGGCTGGCTGTTCAGTGAATCGGGGCCTCCTGACTCCTACACATTCGCCAAAGCACCCCAAGTCGTCTGTCTGTCGGGGTCTGAGGTGGGTCAGCAACCCCCAGAGTGCAAAGGAGAAGGCCGCAGGTCCCGGACACCATCCTGTCGGGGTCGGCCGGGTCCTCCCAGGCCTCTCGTCCCGTTTCCCAGGTGACAGGACAAGAGCTGAGCACGGCCTCCAGTGCACCTCTGACGCTGGGAGGCGCAGGAAGGGCCAGCTTCCCAGCACCCTGGAGCGCCTGGCACCCTGGCACCTCGTTGACTCTGCTGAACGTCCCTTGGTTTAAAGTGGCACTGCGACACCCCTTCACAGCCGGGCAGGGTTCACAAAATCCCCCCCACAGCACCCCCGCAAGCCGAATTACCTAGCAGCCTTGCGAGGCCCAGAAACGGACCCAAAGCTCTGCCCGCCCGGAGCGGACCCAGCCACACGGTTTTTATTTGTCAGGGTTTGTTTTATGTCGAGTCTTTGATCTCGAATTAAAACATGCAGTCTCAGTTTGTTCCTTTTAAGAGAAAGCTATTTTCCTGCCAGCCGATGTTCTGGAGGATCCCATTTACCAAAAGCCGTGTTTTCCATAAATAGTCAGGACGAGGCCGGCCAGGGCCCAGAGCTATGATGGCTGTCCTCACACGAGTGTCCCAGACATGCTCCACGCCTCCTCCTAAACACAGGGACCGGACCCACACGCCGGCCTCAGGCTGCTCTGGGCCACTGACCCCGAAGCAGCTGCAGGGTGGCGGCCCTCAGGGAACCCAGTGGGTCTCAGGATGGACGTGGGACAGGACCAGGGACAGTCCGGGGCTGCTACAGGCCTCGAAGACCGGGGCTCCTGGGGTGACACAGGCTGCGCCTGCTCTGCGAGGACCTGCCACAGTAGCCTCGTGTGCTGTACTCTGTTGAGAGTTTGCCCTAAATTCAGGCATATTTCTTTGGATCTTTTGTTTTCAAAGAACTATCAAAACAAGACAAAAGTAGGTGAATGTGGGAACCCACATGGATTCTCACGATCCCTGTGCCAGAAGATGATTCATGTGCAATATGTGAAAGTAGGAAATAGGGGACATCTGGAAAGAATCTCGGGTGACAAGACAGCAGACAAACACGGGGAAGGAAGCAAGTGTGCACTAACCCCAGGACGGCAACGCCGCCCAGCCTGACGAGAACGCACGCTCACGCCAAGGTCGGACCCTAGGGTGCTGGAAGCCTCGACACTGGCTGTCACAGGGTCCCCGGGAACGAGAGCCAGGGCCGGGGAAGGGGCCTGGGAGGAAAGGACTCAGTCAGTAGGCAGAACGGACGCAGAGGGTCCGGAGGGGACAGCTGGGGTGCAGGGCGCTCTTCCTGTTTTAGGGGATAATGGTTCCGGAAGCAATGATAAAATCACAGAGCTGACTGAAGCGGATGGTCGGTCGTCCAGACAGACCTCCCAGCCAGCCGGCACAGGCTCCCTCCAGCCCGAGCATCCAAGAGCTACAATCGCTGCAGGGGCGCGGCTGTGGTCTGAGTGCTCCCTTCCAGCTTGGCCAGCCTTGTCCCTGGGCTCATCACCCCTGAGCCGCAGTCTCGGGGAGTTCTCTAGGTCTTCATGTTCTTAAACTTCCTGCTGCCTCTTAGCCATGTTCCAAACCCCCAAACACAGATCTAGAAACCTGCAGCCTTGGAACCACGAGGAGCAGCTTCAGAGATGCTTCACAATCTCTCTGACAAAGAGCCTCGTCATGCTTTCTCTCTGCACTTTGCAGTGAATTTTGATTTTACATATTTCAGACTTTAAAGTGAAATTTTTAAAATAGGCTAGATTCCACAGTTGCTGATTCAAATGCATTACAGTGCCTCTCATGCAGCCCTTAATAAATTACAGTCATTACTGACTTTTCTGCTTCAGTCCAGGTCAGAGCACAGGTCGGCCAGATCTCCTGCTTCCGAGGTAAACTGAGGACACGAGTCCCATCAGTAATGAGGTCATTGGCTTTCAACACACCAATGAATTCCCGGGGTGGGGACAGCCCGGGCTTCCCAGAGGCTAGACACAAGGCAAGCCTGTGTCCCTAAAAGACCTGGCAGAGGTGTCTGGAGCAGGCACAGTCATTTCACTACAGCCCAGGCTCCAAAAGACCCAAAGCCACTCGACACCCGGGGCCTTCTACCGACTCACTGGCTCGCCTGTAGCTGACCAGCACTTTAAATTTTTCCATCGATCCATATCTGCAGTACCATGGCTCTGCTGCATATGGCCTCCCTCCCTGCCCTCAGGAGGAGGAACAGGCTTCCCCTGGAATGCTCCCACCTGGCTCCTGTCCCCCCTGCTCCCCGAGGCCCCAGGAATCGGCTTCTGGACCCAGATGGGACCCCGATGAGCTCAGAGTGGGCACAGGCGTCCTTTGCTTCCCACCCGCCCCTCGACAAAGGCTGCAGAGGGCAGCAGGTCGTGGGCAGGAAGCAGGTGCCACGCCCTCACAGGCTCTGAGTCCCTAGTCCAGGCCCGACCACCCAGGGCAGCCCGCACACCTAGTCCTCCTGGGAGATGATGAGCCAGTAGGATACCTACTTTTCACACAGGGAGAGGGGCTCCTGCCATCAAATGTGAAGAGCAGCGATGCTCTGAGACCCCCCAGCCAAGCACAGGATGCCCACAGCCAGAAACTGTCCATCTCAGAAGGTCAGCAGTGACAGAGTCGGGAAAGCCAGGCTGGAGATCTGCTCCCTCCAACCGACGTACGGGAGAGTCAGAGCAGCATAAAAAGCACCAGGTGCCAGGCCGCTCCGCTCCCAGAGTCGGCAGCGCATGGTGCCCTCTACACTGAGCTGACCGCAGCCAGTGTGAGCATGCAGAGGGGGCTGGCCACGTGGGCCCCGCAGTGCTGCAGCTAGTCTTGGAAGGCGAGAGGAGGCGGCATCCCGAGCAGGCTCAGCCCACACTGCTCCTAGAGCCTTCCCAGGGTCCCAGCCATCTCCAGGTCAGCCGGCTCCAAGTGGCCGACCACACTCAACGGCTGCACTCTGCTGTGATTTTCAGATGGGCTGGTGGGCAGACGCTGGCAACGGGCCTCGACCCTCCCTGTGGCCAGGATCTTGGAGCAGACACCAGGCATACTGAGGAAGCGCTGCCATGACCCACTGGGGGCTCACGACTCTGCTGCATACGCGGCATGGCGCCGGAGCCCTTTCCAGAGTGCTGTGTTGGAACCTTCTCTCCTGGCACTCGCCACTGGTTGTGGCTCCGTCTTCGGCGAACGGTAAGTTAAGGTGCCCTGTGCCTGTCCTGGAACCTCAGCAGCCTCATCTGTGTCACCTGTGTCATGGTTCTGCCATCAGACAGGACCCTTTCTTCTCAGGACAATGGCATCTTCTGCTCTTTCTGGACTCTGACCCCTCACTCAACTCAGGGTCCATCTGGGGAGTCTCCATCTCACCCTCTGCTGAAGTTTCTTGCTCTGGGCAGTGCAGGGTCAGAATGTGGTGGTACTTTAATACGGTGCGGGGCACTCGTGGTTAAAAGGCCCCAAACAGAAATAGTTCACTTCCACGCATGTCCCTGCCTTCGTCCACAGTTGTGAGAACGAGGTTATCACGCCGAAGACCCACTCAACCTGGCCAGTCTCCCTCCCAGGCATCTAAGCAGATGCTTGAACCCCATTGTGTGCAAGGCCACAGTAATCACTTCAGAGAAATCATCTGCAACTGAGGGGCCTTCTGGGCACATGGGAAAGCAAACAATCCAGCCAGACCCTGCACCTCCCCAAGCTGCTGCGGGTGGCCAGCCTCAGAACTTTCTACCCGGCAGTGCACTGATTACCTAATAACGAACAGATCACACGGACAGCGAGGTGCTGTGGCATTGAAACTGTAACATCTCCAGTGCATAAAACACTCGGTCTGCCAAATCTAGCTCATGGGGAGGAGGCCTGGGCCAGAGAGACACGGCAATGGGTCCTGGAGAGACTCCCACTCCACAGAGGGCATGGGCGGCTTGTAAATCACACTGTCCAGGCAGCTCTCAAAGGGAACCCGAAGCCGTCTCGGAAATGATTTCCACACATCTTGGCCCATGGCACTGCGTCCTAGTTAGGTGACTTTAACTCTGAGACATATGTGGCCTATGTGCCTCCTCATGGTGCTGCTCGTAAAAGCACTGGATCAAAATGAACGTAACATGTAGACTGGAGACTCAGGCAACCTGAGGGTCATGAGCACCCCAGAAAGAGGCCTGTGATGGAGACTGCCACCCTGATACCCCCTGATTCTAAAGCCCTTGCGGGTTTGCACTTGGCCAACACTTCTAGGACTTGGAGGGGGACCTAATTCCCACTCGGGCTGGACGCTCTCCGGGCCGACTTGGAGTGAGCATGTAGGGGCGCTATCTGGTACCCCAGCACAGGGAGCATGGCATGCGCATCTCACAGTGATAATGTTAGCAGCTTCCGAGGCAACTGGAAGTTTAAGGTTTCCTCTGTCCGTGAAGGAGGAGCCTTCGCCTCTCGGTACTGCCCAGGGAACCGAGGGTCTGAGTGGCTAATGCTCGGTATGGACACTGGCCACCTGCTCTTGCTAAAGCGACGGGGCGCAGTCACTTCACTACAGCCCAGGCTCCAGAGGACCCAAAGCCACTCGACACCCGGGGCCTTCTCCCGACTCACTGGCTCGCCTGTGGCTGACTAGCACTTTTCTCCACCGATCCATATCTGCGGTACCATGACTCTGCTGCACATGGCCATGTGGGCCCCGCAGTGCCGCAGCTGGTCTCGGAGGCAAGAGGAGGCAGCGCCCGGAGCACACCCCGTCCACACTGCTCCGCAACTCTTCCCAGGTCCCCAGCCACCTCCCGGTCAGCCACACAACTGTGGGGTCCCGTGTGTGTGCCTGACATGTCTCTATTCCTCCTACTCCCCTGGCCCACCCTGCTCTTCTGTCCCCTCTCTCGCGCATCTGCCATTTTGCAAAAAAAAATGTCTCCTTGTGTCAGGTTATCTATCTTTTATAGTCTTTGTAGAATAGTACAATAAGTTCCAAAGTGGACAATGGAGAAAAGTTGTGCGAAGAAGACCCTATATCCCATGGCCTCTGTCCCCACGGGGCCCTGCTGGGGACAGCACAGTGCCATACCTGCCCCAGCCCCAGAGGGCGCTGGGGTGGTCCAGTGCCCAGGCTCAGGCTGGCCCAGTGGGACAGGAAAATGCAAAAGCTGCTTTGATTATGCCAGCATGGCACCTGCCCTCTGCCCTCCTAGCATGCAAAGTGGGGCCTGAGGGCCTCAGAGTCCCCATCAGCACTGGGGAAGAGAGGCGCACCCTGCATGGCTGTGAATGAATCCATCAAGCCCTGTTCCAACTGCACAGTGCACCGGCTCGCCCCACAGGGCACAGACCCTGGAGCCCGGGCCTCAGAGTCCTCATCAGCTCCCAGTGAATCGGTGGGAGGGAGCATCTGACTTGTTATGCTGGTGGACAGGTAGAGTCTGGGTGAAAGCTGCCTGAGCTGGGCTACAAAACACACCTGTGATTCCAGCATTCGGGGCGGCCAGGGCAGGAGGACTGAATCTGAGCAAAGCCTGAGGAGCTTAGCAAGAAACTATCTAAAATTTTAAAACAGAGGGAAAGGGCTGAGGATGCATCTTAGTACAAAGGCCCTGAGTCCAAACTCCAGTGTAGAAAAAAAGTAATAAATAAGCCCAAGGGTAGGCCAGAAGGGGCGCTTCCAAGTGCTGGCAGGGGAGTGGGGAAACCGCTCCAGCCCTGAGATACAGACTCAACTAGCCTCATCGGAACCCCAGGGCTTTTCCAGCTACGAGGGAAACAGTAAGAGAGACAGGGCTGGTTCTGGTCTGCCGACACCCGTGCTCTGGCTGCCGTCTTAAGGGCCCGTTGGCTCGGTCCTCCAGTGGGACGAGAAAAACTGGCCTCAACTGCAACACCACTCTTGAAATGCACAGTGAAACTACCAGAGGAAAGCCTAGCAGGAGGGCGGGGGCTATCCCCACACTCTGGAGGCTGGGGCAGGAGGATTGCAAGTTGCAGACCTGCCTGGGCGGCTCAGTGACTTCGAGACCCCGAGCTCAGACGGTGAAGAAAGAGCACACTAAGAGTTAGATAACAGGAAGCAGGAAGAAGCTGCTTCTCAAGAGGGGAGGGACTGAGAGATGGGAGGAGGAGGGACGAGAAAAAGGGACTGGGACGCGCTCTGCACATGCACCAGCTCCGCACAGGGACCGTAAATCCATCGACAGGTGAGGAAGAAAAGAAAACAACTGAGTAAACAAGGCTGCGGCTGTAGCTCAGGGCAAAGGCCCTGGTTCCATCCCCAGAACTGCAAAGAGAAAGAAGAGGGAGAGAAGGGAGAGATGGAGGGGCCTGGGTCTGAGCTGCACATAGCAGGGGCAGCTAGCTGCTCCATCCTTCCAGCGGCAATGTGTCTGGTTCCCTACAGTAACCCAGGAAGCGCTGGTTCCCACGGTAACCCAGGAAGCGCTGGTCCCCACGGTAACCCAGGAAGCGCTGGTCCCCACGGTAACCCAGGAAGCGCTGGTCCCCACGGTAACCCAGGAAGCGCTGGTCCCCACGGTAACCCAGGAAGCGCTGGTCCCCACGGTAACCCAGGAAGCGCTGGTTCCCACGGTAACCCAGGAAGCGCTGGTCCCCACAGCAACCTGGAAATGCTGGTCCCCATGGTAACCAGAAGCGCTGGGTCCTGGCTCCGTCCAAGAGGTAGGGGCACCTGTCTCCAGCCAACTAAAATAGAAAGACCCAACCTGCTTTCCAGGGAAAATGATCTTTATCTACAGCACATTTCCAAAATGGGGAAGGTAGCCTGCTTAGAAATACATATATATTCAACTGGAGACTGGATAAGAAAGCTGTGGCTCTTCTCCAGAATGGAGTATTACTCTGCCATAAAAAATGATAAGTTTGAATCATTTATACTTAAATGGACATACATTGAGGACATCTTCATCAGTAAAATAAAGAGGTCACAGATGTGTAAATATCGTATCTTTTCTCTGGTATAAGAAAATGAAGATGTAAATGAGTTCTAGAATGTATGTTATATATTGTGAAATAAAAAATACTCAAAGCAAAACGGGGTGAAGGGGGAAAAACAATGAGATTACAACAAAAAAGGAAACAGTTTATGTATGTGGGTAGGGGTTTGGGAAAAAATAAGAATTAAGTTGTGTCTTATACTGGTACAAATTCCCACTGTTGAGTACAATCATGACATGTATATGTAATGTATTGATAAAGATATCAATTTTTAAAAAAAGAAACACATATATATAATTTTATGTTTGAGAGGCAACAAATATCATTTTCATAAATAAATCTATTGAGTATGTGCCTGAATGAAAAGTTGTTAGAAAAGACTAATTTGAATAGAAAGCCATCATTTTTAGCCAAAACATTTTTGTTCAGTAAAAGCCAAATTTAGTTCTTACCCATCCATCTCAGAAAAAAATTTTCTAGATTATTTCTCTAGTCAAAAAGAGCAAGTAATCCAAATTCCTTTCTTGATATTTGTTGTCAGTAAGTGTGACCCCCCTGGGGAGCAGCCACCGTGACCAGCGCGACCGTGGACTCTGACTCCACTGGGCCGGCTCATGCTCCCGGCTGACCTGGGAAACCCCGGTTACAGGGCCAGGCTCTCGAGGTCTCTGAGGCAAAGGTGACTCCTCGGGAGTGGCGCTTCGGAAGGTCTGAAGGTCTGGTCCTTACCTTTTGTCCTTTCACTCCGTGGCAGTCACATTTTCCACAACCCCCAGCACCATCGCATCCACCCTGCAAGGGAAGAAGCCAGAATTAAGCAGGAGGATACTTCCAATCTGCATCAACATCAGGACGTGAGTGGCTTTAGCACTGTCCCCTCCCAGCCCAAGGAGGTGCTGCCTGTCATCAGGACCAGGACCTCGAGGTCCCGGTGCCGGGGCATGAGGTGCACGACTCTCTTGCCAAAACCCCTGGTCAGCCACTCTGAAGCAGAATGAGTCGAAGCCCAGCGGCACCCAAGACACAAAGGCGTCTCTCTGCCGCTGGGTCTCCTGGCAGTGGCGTCTGCAAAGCCAGGACCTCAGGCTGCAGGACCCGGAAGGCTTCCCGGGGGCCTCTGTGCATGGCCTTCAGGCTCCTGGGGATCCAGACACGCAAAACACTCGTGCAGAGAGAGAACAACCGACTGCTGAGCCCAAATCCCATGGGAGTGATTTCTGAATCCAGTGGAAGTTTGACTGCTCACTCAGAGAACACTCAAGAAACTATTCCTGTGGTCCATCTGTCCTACACTGAATGTTTAAAACACAAAGCAAGGACCCACAGCGGAGAGCCACTGCTGGAGAGCCACGTCCCGTGCACACAAACGCCCCTTCCCCGCGTGCCACCAGCAGCCGCATCACCCCAACAAGCCCAGCAGCCCTTTGCAGAAACAGCCGCACCACCCCAACAAGCCCAGCAGCCCTTTGCAGACAGGCTCGGCAAAGCACAGCCTGGAGTGGAGAAGGAATTGGGACCTCAGTGCCTGGTGCTGGGGCAAGGTCGACGCAGATCCGACTCCATTCTAATAGAGAAAGCAGCCAGCGTATCAGAAGACAAACCAAGGGCACCACCTGCATACGCTCACTATTTCCTTATAAAAATCCAAGGAGTGCAGCAGAAAAGGGGCTAGCGAGACTCCCCCATAGCCTACAATGACAATAATCCAGCAAATGAGCTTTATCAGAGGCCCTGCTCCATCAGTAAGTAAAATGCAGGTTCCACCTATATTCTGCCCCTGATGACATAGAATCATGCTATTAATTGTATGGTGTTCATGTGAAATCTGTGTCACTAGCCATATGCTCAAGCCCAGGCTCCCGCCCCACGGAGATGTGCACATCTGGAGACGCGTATTCCGTGAGGTTACATCTGTACAAGTGTCTCGGAAACAGGGGGCTGTTCTTGATTTTACACGTGGGAATGGGGACAGCTGACAAGCAGCCAAGCAAGCTGCAGAGATCGGGGATTTGTTCCTTTCTCTGACTCACCATTAGGCAACTGTTTGGCCTGCACACCCAAAACCTCAGACACGGGAAGTTACCCCGTGTGCACAGCGTGGGCCCCACACCAATGCTGCTGACGCTCAAAGCACATCCAAAATGTACTCGGCACATCACTAGACACGCCCTGCTCAGCTGCCTGCTCTGGTCTCCCAGGTCTCTGTGACATGTCAGCCATGGGACTCCTACGTCTTCCCAGTCTCCCTGATGAGCCTGAGCACAGCACTGAGCCTTCCTGAAGCTGATTTCAGCTGCAATGTGCACCTTGAGAAACCCACCTGAGAAAGAAAGAGGAGACAGCTGACAACTGCAGGAGCCACCTGTCCAGTCTGTACCGTGCCGCCTCTGCGCTCGCCCATCACCAAGGCACATGGCTGTCTAGGGGCGGAATCACCAGTGGTGTGTCCAAATCAAGCCAAAAGGATAACATATAACTGTGCCCTGTGTGCCCAGCTCCTACAGCATGGGGCGTGGCAGGGAAGATTCCCTGGCCTCCCGTGACACCTGCACCCGAAACGGAGCAAGGAACTGGAGCTGCTGGCCCATAACCGGGGGAGCCCAGGTGACATCCAGCAACGGGCCTCTCAGCACCAGGAGAGAGCCAGCAGGTAAGCGGAGGCGGACAGCCGGCCTCACAGGAGCACCAAGGCACCGTCTGCAGCTCTGTGGCCCTGAGATGTCTCCTCCCTGCGAACCCTCACTCTGACCCGACATACAAGAGCAGGAACTGGGCTGAGCCTCGGTTATCTCCTGCCACTGGGAAATGTCCAGACGCCCACCGTTCCCAGGCAGACCAGCAGCCTGCGGCGGCACGGACTTTGTACGTGGGGACACAAAGCTGGAAATGAAGTGCTGGGGACTCTGAGGTTTTCTTTTCTGAAACGCTATAAAATCTCAGATTCAACTTAAAGAAGATTCTACAAGGAATTTCCTGGAATTATTCCTATGAGTGGAACTGTCAGTGAACGCCTTGGATCCAGGGACCCCACCGGAAGCCCAGGTCTGGATGCAGATGCCAAGTCAAGGTTTTTCTGGGGCTTTAGTGACAGAAGCACCAGCATGAGAGGGTGGCACAGGACAGCCTGCCCTGGACAACTTTGTGGGTCTCACGAAACTCAGGAAAAGCCAGGTGTGGTGTTGCACTTGTAATCCCAGCACTCTCAGAGACGGAGGCAGGTGGACCCAAGGAGTCTCAAGTGTGAGCCCAACCTGGACAATTCAGCAATTTGGTGAAACTCTATCTCAAATTTTTTTAAAAAATATTTGTTCAAATGGTTAGAAATGTAACTTAATGTGAAGGGCCTGCGTTCAGTCTCCCGTATCATGAAATAATAAGAAGAAGAAGAAGTAGGAGGAGGAGGAGGAGGAAGAGGAGAAGGAGAAGGAGAAGAAAGAGAATGAGAGGAAAGAGGAGAAGGAACTGGAAAATCTGAGCTGGGAAATAAAGACCCAGAGCCAGCTGCAGGCCTTCCCCAACCAGCCTGTACTATATATCACACAAAAATGTTTCTGGGGCTGGGGATTTAGCTCAGTGGTTCTGGCGCCTGCCTTGTAAGCACAAGGGCCCAGGTTTGATCCCCAATAACCACATACAATAATGCTGGGCATGGAGACTCACATCCACCAACAATCTATAACACACACCACAGTGCTGGGCACGGTGGCTCATGCCTGTAATCCCAGCACTCAGGAGGCAGAGGCAGGAGGATGGCTGAGTTCAAGTCTGAGTTTAGGACCAGCCAGAACTACAAAGCAAGACCCTGTCTCAAAAAACTAAAAAAAAAAAAAATGTTTCTAACCCTAGATGAGAGATATTTATAGCTTCATTCACAGAGGACATTTTTATCTTCTTTATTCATGAGGAAATTTTATTACCAATTGCAGCCCTACGAGGCAATTTCAAAGATTTGATCATTCTAATAAATTATCTAAATTATAATTAGTTTTACAGAGGAAAGAAAAGATGTTTTTAAGACAGTGTTTCTTGTGTCACATTCTGGGTGGCCTGTCATCTTATGTAAATGGTTTTACAAAAAACAATCACTAATTTTTAGAATAACAAGCAAAAGCCAGAAGATGCAGGCTTGCTTGGCTATGCGAAATCTGTTTTAAAGTCTCTTTCTGTCCTCTCAAGCTTCCGTTGCATAATGGATTTGACCTGTATCTGGGGACCGTGCTGGGGTGCAGCGTCAAGGAGGACACAACAATGCCCACTGGGGTCGCTCTTTAACTGGCCAAGTGCTGGTGCATGCTGGGAAAGGCTCCCTCCTCCCCCTCCCCGCCCCTCCCCACATGCCGACCAGGGCCAAGCAGATCAGCTTTGTCCCATGCTTTCTTCCCACGAGAGACACTTAACCCCAGCGGCCAGGCCGGGCAGAAGGCAGCAGGCCGGAAGACTTGGAGGCCAAGGAATGTGGCCGTGAGACCTCAGAGGATGGGCAGGGAGTGGCTCACAGAAGCCGGCCATCGTGGTGGGAGTTAGGGGCCCTCAATAGAAGAGATCCGAGAGGGCTCTCAGCAGGGACAGCTCCAGGGGCAGCACGCCTTTGTCAAGTCCTCGTGTCCTCCCCCAGGGAAGAACTCAAGGCCTGAGTCTCCACTAAGAGCCTGTGACAAGCTGCCGCCAAATGGTAGACAAACTCAGGACAAAGAAGAATTCACCGGTTCCCCGCACACCGTCAGACGCGCACACACGCACGTCTTCCCTAGCAGAGACCAGCTGAAACAGGAGCACAGAACAACACAGGAGGGAAGCAGAGGGCTACAGAGCAGCCCACGCCAGGTCCTTTCCTCCCCTGAGCCTCTGCAGACCTTTCTGGAAAAGCTAACACCATCAATATTACGAACTCGCTCTCTGCTCCCATTGAGATTTCCAGAGAGCAGAGCCATCGCATTCATGTTATAAAGTCTGTTACATTCTAAAAATATGGCAGGACTTTACAATGCGCGGGACTCAGGCCAGAGCAGGAAGGGGGGGCCAGGGTCAATGACTTGACATGGGGCGAACCCACTTCCCGGCTGCTGTGACCCGAGGATCGCAGGAAGCCTCTCTGCTCGAGTGGCTCCACAGATGGAGAGCTGGCCACTGTGTCCATGAGGCCTGCCACGGACTGACTGCAGGGCACCATGTGTGGGCACAGGGTCGCTGCCGCGCTGAGTACCGCCAGCGGCCTCCCGGGACACACACCAGTCTGGGAGGAGCGAATGGGCAGAGCCCTGTGCCCGCCCGTGGCGTCCCTGCCCCAGGGGAGATGGGCCTTCCGCCTCCTTCACGCCTCACACCCCACCAAATAGGGGCATGCGAAGCTGTGCCAAGTGGAAGCAGCTTATCTTTCAAATTCCTCTCCACATTCCCTGCTCTGTGCACAATGGCAGGCAGCTCCAGGGACACGGCTGGCCCAGTGGCCTCCAGGCCTGGCACATGCCGGGGGTCTTCTGAATAACTACACAGCTAGAGAGACCTGTGCGGAGGATAAATGTGTGTCAGGGCTGCTTGGGCAGAACTAACAGTGTGCCGGGACCACGCTGTGCAGCAAGCTGGTCTTCCTGCAGTGTGGGCTGCCCTGTCAGGCGGAAGAAACCTACAGTGGACCAGAAACCTCTGTGAGATTTACACCCAAGAAAAACTGTCCATGAAATAAAAAATAAATAAGAAAAAAAAAAGCAGGGAGTATAATACAGGCCAAATCTTGTGGTACAAACAATAATCTCTTAAAGTTCAATCTCTTTTGAACTTTAAGAAATATGTCTTGTAGACAGAAGTGTGAGAAATCTTTTCTTCCTTCATTTTGAGGAGCTCACAGCCATTTTATTATTGCTATTTCATCATTATCATTTTGCTTTGATCAGTCAAGACCAGCACCATCCAAAGAGGAGAAAACAATTCTTTCTCAGGAATATAAGGAGAAGCCAGCTCCATAATATTCCCGTTCCACTCAACAGCAGAAGACAGAGAATAACCCTTGCCACTCTTTGGGTTTACGAAATATTTCTACTCCAACTGAAAAACAACTATGTGTGCTGATACATTCCTGGCAAAAAACGAATCATGAAAAATTAGAGAAACAACTGAATTCTACTGCGCAGCGTCTCTCCTGCAGCGGGGCTCCGGCGGCTGCGTGGGAGACCCACGCGCGTCTGGTTCTCATTAGAGCCCCGTCTGCAGGCTGGGCTCCCCAACACCCCGCACGCAGGAAGCGCGGGTGTTTGCCTGGCTTCTCTCACGCTCAGCATGTGACTGTGGTTCTGAGCCCTTTTCCCACCAATTTGTTGACTTAGTTGCTTTTCTTGCCTTTCCCCGACTGGCAGGGTAGACATCAAGTGATGCTGCTCAGGGAAAAGAGGCCCAGCAGCTCAGCCCGGGTCACTGTCCAGCTGTGGACAGATGTGCCTAGAACTGGCTGCCATGTGACGGTGGCTGGACGGCCGGTGGGCTTCGTGTGTGTCCATGGGGACTTGTGGGTGGAAATGCATGACCTAGGCCAGGCTTCCCGTGACCATGAGTCAGTGGCGTGGACTCAGCAGGTCCCCAGCGTCCGGCCCGGCTGAGCTTCCCCTGGAGCGGGGGCGGGATAGCTCCTGTCAAAGGGCAGACTTGAGAATCTTCACCCCAGTGGAGCCCAGCCCTCAAAAGTCAGAGGGGAGCCTACAGGGCGTGCTCCAGGTCCCCCAATTCTCTTCTCCATGCCTCCACCCACAGAACCACCCGCTCCACCCACCTGCCCTAAATATTCCATCAAGAAGGCCGCACATAAGCCTGGAGCACTCCTTCTGAGAGGGCAGGACTGCCCAGCCAGGCTCTGGAGGGCACTGGCCATGGCCTCCTATGTTAGGGTGCTCTAGAGGGATGAGCGTGGGGACCAGGCCCACCTGGCCAGGACATCTCCAAAGTGCCCTTCCTGGTGGTCCAGTGAGGGAGGAGTTAGGCCACTCGGACACCCCTCGGCCTCTGGGCGTGGGCCCCGTATCCCTGCGCTCCCTTCCACATCTCCGCCCCGCAGACCCAGCAGCCCAGCTCTCGGGTGCCAACACTGACTCCCTGTGGAGGCTCTGCCCCCGCGCCCCGGCCCTCCCCTGAGCCCACCCACCATCATGTCTGACCCTGTCTCCAACGTGACTCCTAATGGAGTGAAAAGCAGACTTAGAGAAGCAGCCGCAGGCCGGCCCCGCCCTCCTGTGACCCAGAACACGCCCTGCGCATTCTTACACTAAATGAAACATTCCAAGCCCACGGCTGCCTAATACCAAACAGGGGCCCCGGGTGGCTGCGTGGGGCGTGCTGCCCAGGGCACTGTCCACTCGCGGCCTGTGCTTCCTGCTCTGCAGGCCGCCTGCTCTTGGGAAGTGACAGGCAGGCAGCACCCAGCCAGGGAGGCCCACTTCACGCCAGGCACCAAGAGGCAGTGCCCGTCTTTCCCTGTGCCCTCCTGCATTCGGCCAGCCGAGCCCCTGGGGAGCCGCACCGCTGGTCGCACTGAAAAAGGAAATGTGCACGGCCTACGTGACCAGGGAACTATTTCAGGAATGACCGACGCGCAGCTCCAAAACAGTTTCTCGAAGCCTGTGGTCACAGGCTGCTCCCGTCTCGCCTCAGACTACTAGATCCTGAAAATCATCTCTGAAGTCACCTCCCCACCCAGCCCTGGAGAAAGGCCGGGAGACACAAAAACATTAAGACCCTACGGGAGCTTATCTTTAGACAGCACATAACAGATCTTCATTTTCATAGTTGGTGAGTCCACTGTCGATTAGACTGGGTTCACGGAATGCTTCTCACTCTGTGCCAAACTGTCCATCTCATACTCCTCTTATCTGTGAAGCCTTATTTAGGTCATGATTACACTCATTGATGCAAGGGAAAATGTAAAATCTTGTGCGAGAGCTAACACAGGCCCAGGGGACTCCAGCCTTCCCCAGCCAGTGCTGTCAGCACCTCCCCACGACAGTCCCACAAGGGGCCAGCGCTGGGAGCCACGCACTGTGCTGCACGTGGGTGCCGTGGGTCCACCCGCTCCTTCCCTCAGAGAATGACACCGGCTGGCGGGGCCCCATGCCGGCCAGCTGGCCCCGGGTCCTGGAAGCCCAGCTCTCCGCGGGCGGCATGTTAGATCTGTGACAGCACAGAGGTCATTCCAGCAGGAAGGACCAGCCTGAACCAAATAAGGTGATTAGAAAGCAGAAAGGAGCCGGCCCCGCAGAGCCCAGAGGGGGGGCCGTGGGAGGTGGCACCGGTGCCTTGGCAACACAGCAGCCTGCTTCAGGATGGGGACACCAGGCCCGGCCTCCAGGATGCACAGCTGCGGGGTCGCCCCACCCCTCACCGCGTGTGCTGCTGGTTCCCGTCTCTCTTCTACCAGGGCCCAGAAAGACTACAAAGCGTCCTTTGACGACAGCATCAGAGCTATTCACCTTTCTGCCCCACAAGGGATGTGTTTTAGAAAAAAATGTGCATGTATAGACTAATCCCAGACAGCCAGGATGAAACTGAAGTGTAATTTCCAAAATTTTACAAAAAGAAATGGAAGGATTTACGCTCTTTCTGCATGAAAGAGTCCAACTGCCGTGGTGCGGCTCCCAACCCCAGAGGAGTCTCCCTGAAGCAAACACCCCATCGGGTAGCATGATCCAATTTGTATCTTCAAAACCACAATTAAAAACCCACACAATGTAAACGAGAGTGTGTGGAACATGGTGCGGAACAAGGACACCTGCAGAGGGCGCTGCTTCCCGTGTGTGACAAGTGGCAGGGGCCCCTGTGGACGACGGCTATGTGACACCACCCAGGACACCTGCCAGTGTGGGCAGGCCAGAGCTAACCCCTCATAAACAGAGCGGATCGTGGCTGCCGGACCCCAAATGCCACTCTGCAAACCATAAATGGCACTTTCCAAAGACCCACCACGAGCGCAGCTACATTTATGGTCCAAGGAGAAACTCGAGGTCAACCACAGGGGAGCGCGCGGCCGAGGGTCAGGGCCGTGGTTTCTCCATGACTGCACTGGCATCCACACCGCGGCCAACCACACTGCATATCTGGGGGCTCCTGTGAGGCTGTGGTCAGCTCACCCCTGGCGTGCAGAGGCCCGACTCCAGACCACAGTCCCCTAGGCCTGCACAGAGCCCTCCTCCCAGACCAGGAAGTCCACCCTGATGCTGACAGAAGCCTCACAACTTTAGAGGACTTCCTTGGCTTTCCCAGGGGAAGTTAAGAAAAATAGCAGGGTTGGGCTATTCATAATTTATTATGAAAATACATATGAAATAAAAACAGGTTTTTGGTCCTTATTTTGACTTCCATTTTAGTGCACCAAGAGACTAAAATACAACCTGGCTGCTCTGGGTCCGTCAGTCTGAATGACACCCCGGAGCCCTGGCGTCCCGTGCCCCGTCTGTGCTCACTGACACTCTTTCCACGTCCCCACAGGATGCACAAGGCAGCGCAGATCAAGGAGATCTGGAGGAGGAAAACTATGCTTTCTACTGACTAAGCACTTGTAGGAAGCATGTTAACATCTAGAAAATCCTAGATTTTTTTGGCTACACTTACTGCTAAGTTTAAACAAATAAAAATCATATGCACCAGAGTGAGCTAGACAGCTCTCAAAAAAACCCAAACTCCAGATAGTAATCTTATACTTGGAATTTTGAGAATGACTTCAGTCTATTTATTCTGGCTATATGTCTTCCTTTTATTAAAAATAGAATCTGAAATTACTGATGTTTTGATGAATTAATACGTAGGGGAATAAAAACTATTCGCTCTTCTGTCCTCAGTCAGTTTGCCTTTGAATTTAAGCACGGTGTGGTAATCTCATCACACAGAGAAGACCGCTACCCCCCGGCTCCCAGCCTAGTCTTCACCCCTCAGCTTCCCATCCCGGAACCTCTGTACACTAGTTCTGCTTTTTGATCCATTAAAAAATGAAACTAAAAATCTTTGTTAAGAACGCGTTCAGAGCCTCGCACAGTGGAATGCACCTACAACCCCAGCTACTCAGGAGGTTGAGGCAGGAAGATCTCCGTGAGATAAAGGCAAGGTCGTGCTACACACTGAGTTCCAGGACAGCCCAAACTACATAACAAAACCCTACCCCCCCCAAAAAAAGAAAATTAATTAAGACTATACTCCGTCTTAGAATATCCATCCCTAGGCTTGATCTTTGCTATAAAAAAAACCCACAAGAATGTGTTTAGAACATGCTAAAAGGTCATTTTTTACCAAAATGAGTCATTCTGGCTTAATTCTATCCATCCAAGGTCCACAGAGACCAGACGGTTGTGCACTAGGGGCCACCTCGCCCGCCCCCTGGAGTTTGCTATTGGGCACAAATCCCCACCCTCGGGTCCTGTCCAGCAGTCTGTCCACGCCACGCCGTCCCCATCACCTACGCCCACCCACACTGAGGGCCAGAATCTGAGGGGTTCCAGGTCAAGTGGAGGGCGCGGCGCACACCGCCAGGGTGACAACCGCGGGGCCCCATACTTAGGACAACTGAAGGCGCTTCTCAGGGAAGGCACGGCTCACCCCACAGCACTGCACAGAGTCTGAGTCCGCAGCAACCGTGACAGCTGAAGGAGACGGCGGCCTGCCTGCACCTCGGCTGGCGCAGGGTGTCACCTTCCCGGCTCCGGGCCTGGGACCCCGGTTTGCAGAACAAGCCCCGAGGCTTGCTTCCTCCCCACCTGCCCCACCACACTGTGTCTCTGACACTTGGCTTCTTTTCTTTCTCCTTTTTAAATTTTGGTACCGGGAGGTAAACTTGGGACCTGTACTTGTGGGGCAGGGACAGGAACTGCTGAGCTGAATCCCTGGCCCTGTTAAGTTTCTTTCTTTCCTTTTTTTGAGACAGGGTCTCACTTTGTAGTTCAGGCTGGTCATGAACTCACTGTGCAGCTCAGGCTGGCCTCAAACTCGTGAGGATCCTCCTGCCTCTGCTTCTGGGATCACAGGCATGCATCACCACAGCCACCCAGCTCCCGGGGGGGACGGCTGCACCCTTCTCTTGGGCCTTCCCGTGTGCACCACGGGTCCCCTGACTGCTCACACGGCGGCAGGAGGAGGAGGGCGCCAAATGGAGAAACGACCCATGGAGCCGGGTGCGCTGAGAGCCTAAGCCGGGAGAAGCCGCCCGCGCTGGCCCTGTCTGATGAGGCACAGGGGACATCAGCCAGGGAGGCGACCTGGGCTCCATCCCAGCAGGCTCCTGGGGATCCCCTGCCCTGGGACAGTGGAGGGGGTCCAGCACACAGGCGTCTGGCCCCCAGCCAGCATTGTTCCCAACTACACGCACACACACATACACACACACACACACACACACACACACACACACACACACACACACACACACTGTCCTTCCTGCTGCGGGGCAATGCCTGGGACATGGCTGGGCCTGTCACGTAGCAGGAACTCGCTGCTTCCCCAACAGAACCTCTGGGCCCCCGCAGAGGCCAGAGCCACACAAGGACAGAGGCTCAGCTGCTCTCAGAAATAGCAAGATGACTAATGTCAAGAACCCTGTCCAAGCTGAGATCTTCCTGCCTCAGCCTCCAAGTGCTGGGATTACAGGCGTGCACCACTGAGGTTCTTGAGGCCATGCTGGAAGAAGGAAGGAGCGGCCCCACAGAATGAGATCTTCCTCTCATACCACCCACCTCACAGGGCAGAGAGGACACTGAGTCAGGCGCCAGCCTGGCCAGGAGCAGTGCACTGTGGGGGCTGAGTAGTCGAGCCCCATCCCTTACTCTGCCCACAGTGCGCTGCCCCCACCACGGTGTAGGAACCTCGAACCATACCCTTAGCAGGCAGGTGTGCTTGCACATGGGCGCCTGGCACCCGACTGCTGCGCTGCCCAGAGGAAGAAGCCGGCAAAGGCCACACCCTGCCCACCTGAGCACACAGCCAGGACAGGCAGGCCCGACCCGGACTCTCGACCCCACTCGCACCCCTGCTGCACCCAGCCCACCCTCAGAGCCCAGGCACTGCTGCACAGCCACAGCCCTGGCCCGCGGTGCTGCCTGCTCCAGCAATGCCCTCTCCGCACCATGGTCACCGGCTCAGCGTTGGGAAGCCAACAGTCCAGGGTAGCAGATTCACACCTGCTCTGTGCTCTGGGCCAGGAAACCAACCACCCGGCCAGCGGCTCCGGTGGCTGCACCCACCTTTTGTGACCCATTCCTGGGAAACACGCACTTGGAAAGAAGCCAAAGGGCAGTCTTGCTGCTGCAGGCAGAGAGCAAATAGCTCAGAGCAGAGCCGGGGAGTTCAAGTGACCTTTCACCTCAGAGGTGATGTCATCCCCAAATCTAGCACTTAAGTCAGGACGAAGCTCGGAGGAGAGAACAGCACGAGGCACTGTCAGCATGGGGCTTAGACCTCACTCGGTCGACAAGCCCTAGAGGCAACTTGCGACAGAGCACAGCGGGTGCTGCACCCGCCTCATAATCCAAAGGCTCTGAGTTCAAACCCCGGAGGCGGCTTCCTTTCATCCCTACACCCTGTTCCTGAGGAGGGTAGGTAATTAATTTAGAGGTCAAAGGTTTGCAGACTCTGCCCCTTATCAAAGAAGGACAGACAGACTCAACTGTGTCTGACCGGAGTCAAACCCATAGTCCTGGGGGCACACGCATCGCTCCAGCAGAATCGTCCATCTGTCCCCTCCGTCCTTCTGCCCCTCCCACCCCTCTATCTACTCCAACCCCGCGAGTCACCTGAGCAGACCCAGCTGCCAGGCTGACTTCTGCAACAACAGAAGCTCGGCCATTTGCACCCGAGTCCAAGTTCAGACCCCCAGGGAGACTGAAGATGACAGAGGGACAAAAGTGGACAGAGGGGAGGGGAGCAAAGCGCAGGAGAGGAGCAGACGAACGCAGGGGACGCCGACAGACCAAGTCATGCCCAGAGTGTGTCAACTCCAGGTCTACACACAAAAGTTTTTAAAAAGGAACTTTAAAACTGGGAGCCCAGGAGCCAGGCCTCGTGACCCTTGTGCTGTCTTGGTCACACTTTTTCCACTGTCACCTACTGTCCTGGAACAGCCTTCTCTCCCCTCCCGAGCTGCTGCTACATAACCAGTGTGTGTTTGGCATTTGCACGCTGACTGGCCCCACCTGGCTCTGGGCCCAGACCGTGTAGACGTCCACCTTGACGCCAGGACCCTGGCACTGCCCTCTCAGAGCTCAGTTCCTGGACAGAGACTGCAGCAGCCAAAGCAAAGGCGAACCCAGCGAGCAGCAGCTTGGCCAGAGTGTGGCTGCTGCCCAGGACAGCTGGTGGCCAGGCAGGGCCCTCTCCCCGACAGGTCCCGCGTCTGCACGGAGCAGGGCAGCAGATGTGTGGCACAGCGGCACAGTGGCCCTCCATCCCCAAAGCTTTTCCCCAGCAGGCTCAGGCTCCAGGCTGCCCACAGGGGCCAAGCTAGTTCCCGGGGCTGTCTATGCCCTTCTGGGCAGGGCCATGCTTCACCCTCTCACACAGAGCTCTACAGGGAACTCGCTGGAGCTCCTGGGGACCCTCAGGGTAGCCCGAGGGCATCAACCCAGCCACCTGCCAACTGTCCCCGAGACCCCAGCGGTCACCACGTGGAGACCAGTGCCCATGTTTCCCAGCAGCCAACGCTGCAAAGCGGCCGAGCTGGCAGCCTTGTGCGGAGCCTAAAGAATGAGCCCGGCACCAGCCCGCACCGGGAAATTCTGCGCACAGCGAAAGATCGCCGCTGCGATAAAGAGCTGAAAGCCATTCCCCACCTCAGCTGTTCCGGCTGGGAAGCCTCGGGATGAGCCGGCCACTGCAGCACCCACAGCAAGCACACGCGCACGCGCACGCAAGGCGGGAGCTGTCGCGTCCACTTCCTCACATGGGGCTGGGCACACATGTCCCCACCCCTTAGGGTCACAGCCAACCTGAGCTGCAGCTCACGAGAAGCCAGAGAAGCCAGAGGAGGCGAGCAGCCGGGTCAGGGGGACAGAAAGGTGGCCCGAGGCACATGAGAGGTGGGGCTGGTCAGGCAGAGCAGGGAGGGACCGGCTGGGGAGAGCCTGCTGATCGAGGTGGGAGGAGGCTCGGCTAAGGTGACACTGGCCAGGTGAGGCCTCCAGAACAGACACCGCCTCCCCGGTGTGACGCAGCCATGAGCCAGGCCTCCCAGCTGGCTCTCCAGTGGCTCAGCAGAATTAATCAAAGTATGTTCAGAAAGGACAAAACCCAAATGTGGCCAAAAGGAAATACAGATACAACCCGGTGCAGAGCCCAGTTTGTGTCCTCGATCTGCGACTTTCTTAGAGATGCAGCATCCTTCACTTTAAAGCTCTCCTTTTAGGAAAGGCAAGGAAAGGGCAAGAGGCTGGAAAGGAGAGCAGGCAGGCTGCGTCGGGACAGCAGCAGGGACCGAATGCGCAGAGGCTTCGTGAACAGACAGGATCAGTGGCACAGGAAGCCGCACAAGGGCGGCGGCTGCTGAGGGAGCACAAAAGACACAATGCACCGGGCAGAGCATTTCCGGTCCCCCAGCGGGCCCTGCGCTGCCCGCCATCGCGCTAGCCACAGGGGACCCCACTCCAACACCCTCGGCAGGAGCGTGGGGGGCCAGACACCACTCAGACCTCCAGGCATAACTTAGGAAGAAAGAAACTTATGCTCAAATTTGCAGCTCTTTAAGATTTTCAGATTTTCATGGCTCCCAAAGTCACAGTTCTAGAATTAGTTGAAAGTAGATACCAAATAGCTCATGCAAAAATGGTCTTATGGGCCGGGGATTTAGCTCAGTGGTTCCGGCGCCTGTCTTGCAAGCGCAAGGACCTGCCCGGTTCAATCCCCGGTAAACACATACCTATACTGGGTGTGGAGACTCACGCCCAGCAGCAACCAGTACCACAGACCACAGTGCCGGGCGTGGTGGCTCACGCCTGTCATCCCAGCACTCGGGAGGCAGAGGCAGGAGGATTGCTGTGATGAGTTTGAGGCTGAGCTCAGGGCCAGCCTGAACCACAAAGTGAGACCCTGTCTCAAAAAACCTAAAAAAAAAAAAAGGTCTTATAAATATTTCAAACAGTAGAGATGGGCCTGGATTATGGATCTCAGGCAGAACTGGCACTGCCATCCCGGCTCGTCTCCACCACGATCGACACCCAAACAACACTGCCAAAGACAGGAAGGCCAGAAGGCCCAGGGAGCAGACCGTGCACACCCCGGCTGCAGGAGGGCATCAGCAGCTCCTGGAGAAGTGCCAACCTGGGAAACGCAGTTACTGCCTTTGGCCCATTCCCAGCATGCACAGCAGTTTACCTGGGCACAGGGGCGGGCAGCAGAGGGGCACGAGGGTAAGCACCTGGACAGACCTAGGTGCCCTGCCCTGGGATCCCGGGCTGGGCCCTGACACAGGCCACCACAAAGGGGAGGAAGAGGCGTCCTCACCGAGCCAAAGATGTGCTTCGTAAAAGGACAGCATAACCAAAGGTGGCACCACCCGGCCACGAGGCCTCTGTGTTCCTCCCTCCCAAGACTGCCTGGCCATCCCCGAACCCGGCACCCAGCCCCGTGAAGGGGCAGTGCTTGGAATGAAGAGCACAGAGCGTGGCCAGGAAGCAAGACCGGGTGCAGGAGACCGTGGCGCGTGGCCCAAGGCGGCAGCACCCAGCGCCCTCCCAGCAAGGCGAGAGGACGTGTCCGCAGCAGAGACATGGAGGGGGTTGAGGGACGAGAATGCAAAGCTGACAATGTGCCACACACCTGTCATTCCAGAGCTCAGGAGGCTGAGGCAGGAGGATCACCAGAAATTCTCGGCCAGCCTAGACCACATAGCAACACGCCTCCCCAAAGGAGCACAGAAGCATGCCCATGGAGGCCAGTGGCAGAGAAAAGGCCACGCCTTACATCCCACAGTGCCCCTCCCCAGCCCTCCAGCTCCTCCAAAGGCCTGGCTGCCAGGCAGGCTTACACTGTGGGCAGCGGGTTGTCAGGAGACAACAGTGTGACATCCTCTGAACTCCCTGTAGGCCGAGATCAGGCAGGTGTGGCCTGGCCCACCTCTGCATCTGTCTGAGTCCATCCCTCCCAGCCTGTCACACGGATGTGGCCAGCAGAAGGTGCTGCTCCAAAGGACAGAAGGATGTGCCTAGGGCAGCCCTGGCCCTTGCTGCCAGGGTAATGGCAAACCCGAAAGGCAGGAAGCTAGTGGCACCGTGCCCCATGGTGGGAGCTGCTGGAGTAGCCATGTGGTCACCCACAGCCTGGTAGGGCTGAGCCTGAGCCAACCCCACCCCTTTCACCTCTACAGGCCCCAGGGTGCCGGCCTTAGGTGTCCTTCTCTGCCCTGACCTGCAAAGGGGGGTCCCTGGACTCAGGGGAGCCTGGTAACCTCCGTCCATTCAGTCAGACAGGAGGAGATGGGACAGTGCAGTGCACATCTGAGAGCATTCTAGGGTCAGTCAGCAGACAGCCACCGATGCTGTGTGGCAGAGAGCAAGTATCTGCGATGGGACCTCTGGGCTCGGGCGACCTTCGGCTAATCACTTAGCAAGTCAACAAGTGTCTACCAGAGAGCTTGTGTTTGATAATCAGGTCATTTACATCGATTTGCACGTGTCACATTGCTGAAAGTCAGCCAAAGCTGCACTGTCCTGCACAGCATGGCACTCAGCTCTGGGAGCCCGGGTCAGGCTCCAGATGCTGCTGTCGGCTACGAACCGAACCGGACTGGTAGGCAGAGGGTGTGCCAGCCAGGCCACAGTCTAGGGCGGCCCTAAAGCTCGGAGGGAATGTGCTCAGAGGAGGAATCTACGCTAAACACCCCGCTGTGAACTCAGAGGCGCAGCCGGTAACCGCCCTGGGAGGGGCTGAACTGCCTGACACGCTGCCCGCAAGTCCACTGGTCTTCTTCCTTCTTCCCCAGGACAGCCTCCAGGGCATCGAGGTGGGCGGGAAGCCTGGCAGCCCGCAGGCTGGAGCGGAGGGCGGCCAGAGCCAGCCCACCAGCCCTGCCTCCTGGGCGCACGAGCCGGCGCGGGACACCAAAGCAAAGCGAGCGACACTCCTTCATTCTGTGGCTACACAACTGTGATTTGGAGGGACAGAAAACCAGAACTTGGGGCCTGGCCAAATCACAACTTAACTTTTATTTTAAAAATGTGTTTTATTTAAAAACGTACTTTACAATGGCATTAATGATATCGTTGCTTATTTTTTTCAACAAATATTTAGTTGAGGACTAAAAGGGTAAAGAAATGAGCTAAGCACTCAAGATAAACAGGAAAAAGAGAAGAAGGCCCTGTTCTCAGTGAACACGAAATTAACAGGGAGACATATCAGTGGCTAATTACCACGCTGGCGTGGGGGCAGCAGGGGGTCTGCTTTCTCTCTCTAATACTGGAGCTCAAGGCCAAATCACTGAAGAACGCGCAAGGCTCGGAGAGCTCGCCTCAGTATGCGGCAGAGCCTCTGCCTCCCCAAAGCCCCCGCCTGTGGTGAGGAGTTCTGCCCTGGCGCGCACACAGCTGGGGGGGTGGGGCAGGACCAAAGGGCTTTCGACAGGCAGATCTGCCCTGCATCGGGCGGCATTCCTCACCGGCACTCAGCACATCAGAATCCCAGCCCTCGAGGCCTCGGGGTCACTCGGGGACAGCCCGCTGCCCCGCGGTGCAGGGCCCACGTGACAGCGCAATGTAGCCACACAGTGGCCTCATCACCGCCGTCACCACAGACAGGGTTGTTTCAAACAGGTACTAATAAAAACTGAAAACAATGGGAGAAGAGAGCGGAGTGATCGCAGCACTGACGCCCACAGTATCTGCTCATAAACCGCAGCGCCCCAGAGGGGCCGGTCCTCCCGCCAGCCCAGCCCGGAGACTGGTGTCCCCAGCAGCAGGCACTGCATGCAGAAGCAGGCAGAGCCGCACACGACAATGGCAAACAGCCGGCAAAGAAAACTGTCTTAGAACTGTCTCAAAACATGTGTCATTTCAGAAGCTCTCGCTAGTACCCATCATTTCCTGGCATACGCCAGAGAGGGGCCCCAGGGTCTGAAACGGAAGGCAGGTGTGAACCCGACACACAGAAATGGCTGGACACTGACGCAGCCGGCTGCCCCACGGACGCCAGCTAAAATCCCGCAGCTCCCACATTCATCCCACAGCTTACCACTGGTCCTTTCACCAGACTGTCCTCTCCACAAACACGAACAGACAAAAAGGTCCCACAACGATCCTTGGCAAAGTAAAACCTTCAGACTGACGGGGGAGCGTGCCCGGCTCACTCTCCCAACACTGTTCCCATAGCCGGGACAGGTTTACCATCTGCTGCTTCCCTTCGGGTGTGCTTCTGCATGAAGACACTCGTGTACATGAGTAAAAATTATTTGTTTTAATTCTGAAACATTTAGGTATACATGGAATCCCTTTATTTTGGGGCGCACTGCCTTATCTAATTTATCCTTCAAATACTTCCACTTTGATGCTAGACTATTAAAAGCACAAAGTGAGTTAACATATGTTTCTTTATAGAAAATCCAGAAGGTACTGTCAATAAAACTCCTGGATTAAGAATGAGTTATATTAAGGCTATCACTTTCCAATAAACCAGCAGTGGACGAAGAATTGGGCACTGATAACCCAATCCATTACTACGTACATTAACACCACCAAAAATGAAATACTTAGGTAAAATCCACAAAATATCGGCAAGATCTGTATGAGAAGAACCACAAGACTGATGAAAGAACTCGACGAGGCAGCAAATGAAGAGGTGTCCCACGTTCATGGATAGCAGAGCTCTCTGATGTCGATCCTTCCCAAACTGATCCACAGATGCAATGCAATCCCAATGGAAATCCCGGGAAATTATTTTGCCCACACCCACCAACTGAATCTAAAGAGGAGAGAGAGAGGCAAAACACCCAGAAAGACCAACACATTGTTCAAAGAGATGAATTACATTGGGTGACTAAGACACTCCATGGTAAGATTTGTTTTAAAGTGACAGCAGTCCAGACAGCATGGTATAAGCAAGAGACAGACAAACAGAGCAGTAGAACAGACTAGACTAGAACAGAGTCCAGAAATAAACTCAGGTAAATATAGCAAACTGAGCTCTGACAAAGGCAATACAGTAGGCCAAGGATAGTCTTTTGGAACCCCTGAACATCACGTAGGAAAAATAAACCAAGATACGCACTTGACACTATTCACACAAATTAACTTGAAATGGATCACAGACCAAAATGTAAAATACAGCCCTATGTAATGTTTGGAAGATTAACAGGAGAAATTCTACATGTCCTTGAATTCAGTGATGACTTCAGATCTGACACCAAAAATATGACCCATGAAGGTTAAAAGAAGCTGAGCCTCGTTAAATCCAGCTTTTCTGCCCTAGGAGACACTCAAGGGCATAAAAAGACCAGCTACTGAGGAGAGCAAATATTTACGGAAGAACACTTGCCGAAACACTAGAGCACAGAGACCCTACCTCCCCTCAACTCTGCTGCAGATCTAAAGTTGTTCTTAAAACTGTAACCCACTTTGTAAAACACTGTGTACCCACGGCCCCAGATTGTGAAAGAGTGGGTTGGAGCCGAGCAGAACATCTGCACGATACTTCTCTGGTGACTCACCGTTTGTCCTTTTCTTCCCAGCACCCTGGCCCAGTAAAGTAGCACAGATGTCCACGGGCCTGCTGTCAGGCCCCAAGGACAGTCCTGGCCCTCCCGGCTGATCCCCACTGCACCGCCAAATGCCTCCCCTCTGCCAAGGCGCTATCACACCCACCGCATTTTTTATGTAGGTTGTTTTTTTCAAATGCTAAGTACAAAATAACCCCAAGTATACAGACAGCAATTAATTTCTATCAATTATGAGGGATTCTAGCGTTTCATCCACGTGTGCCCTAGCAGCTATGTAGATGTTCTTTGTCTACAAAAGGATGCTTGAAGGCCGGGGATTTAGCTCAGTGGTTCTGGTGTCTGCCTGGCAAGCACAAGGTCCTGAGTTCGATCCCCAGTAACCACATACAACGATGCTGGGCATGGTGACTCACATCCATCAGCAATCACTACCACATAACACAGTGCCGGGCGTGGTGACTCACACCGGTAAGCCCAGCACTCGGGAGGAGAGGCAGGAGGATTGCTGTGAGCCCAAGGCTGGCCTGGGCTACACAGTGAGGTCAGGGGTCAGTCTGAACTACAAAGTGAGACCCTGTCTCAAAAAAAAAGAAAAGGATGCTTGAAAATATCTAACCATCCACAGAGACTTCTCCACCAACCCATCAGGACAGACATGGAGCAAAAAGACCCAGTTTCATGCCCCTGGGCTCCAGTTCCAATTTGGCACACGTGGATGAAACCCACACAGCCTGGTATGAACTCTAACACCTGAAGACCGTTGTGTTTACAAGTGGGAGCAGAGGGCCGGGGAGTTAGCTCACTGGTTCCGGTGCCTGTCTTACAAGCACAAGGGCCCAGGTTCAATCCCCGGTAACCACATAACAATACTGGGTGTGGAGACTCATCCCAGCAGCAACCAGTACCACACACCACAGTGCCGGGCGTGGTGGCTCACGCCTGTCATCCCAGCACTTGGGAGGCAGAGGCAGGAGGATTGCTGTGATGTGAGTTGGAGGCTGAGCTCAGGGCCAGCCTGAACCACAAAGCGAGACCCTATCTCAAAACACCTTAAAAAAAAAAAAAAAAACAAGTAGGAGCAGAGATTGTGAACGGGGCCTGTGGGCGGACACAGCCCACACGTGCGCTTTGGCCTGCATTGTATTCTAGAATATTTTGAATGAATACTCTAAACTTAAGACACTGGGCTTCTACCTCCTTTCTAGATTCTTTTAATTGTCTCAGGTATAGCTCTGTGGTAGAACTCCTGCCTGGCACACCATCCTGATCATGCCAGCACTGCGAAAAGAAGAAAAAGAAAACCCGCAGCCTCCGCTGGGCCCTCTGGGGCGAACACTGTTATCTCTGCCGCTGTGAACCACCTGCCTGGCCCCAGCAAACACCCGGGCTATGGGGCAGTCCGTGGGCAGTGCACCCCTCGAGCGTGTGCACCCCATGAATCCCAGCATCCAATAAATTCAGTGCGGTCACTGGAATGTTCTTTGGAAACCACATTCCAGGACATTCAGCATCTCTGAAGCTTGTTTAGACTGATCTTCCTGGATTCGCTATGGAAACGCAAGTCCTCTCTGTAAAATGTCACGTCGCCAGCATAATGTCTGAGAACTTGCTTCGGACATAAACTCTTTGGTTCTGTATCATTCTTTATTTCCTCTGATCTCTCTTCCCCAAAATCTCTGCTATCATCATCCATCTGCCCTGAGGGCCTCCTAACCCAGAGTGCCAGGGTGACTGGCGGCCCCTAATCCCCTATGCTGTCTTCCTGGGCTGTGTGCTGGGACCCACAGCCACTTCCTGCCCATGCTGTGCCCTCTGACCTCCAGAAGCAGACAGCTCCTTCTGTTCTAGAAGATCCTCCGTCCCCACCCAGCCGCCCCTGGGACAGACTTCATCTTCTCTCCTTCTGTTCCTTCAACCAAGCCTTACTGTTAAGGGAGTGAAAGTTCACTCTCTCTTCCCCCTACCAATTTCATTTTTCTTAAATTTCTCAATATCTATTTGGCTTCTTGGTCCTTTAATTCCCATATCATCTTGTATAATTATTGAGTAATCTAGTATTGCTGGAAAATTTTTAATTCTTTCACACATACTTATGCCTCCCTATTTTGTCTTTTAAAATTATTACAAATGGAACCTTTCTCATTTCCTGTCCCATTTGCTGACGAATTTTAAATACCCCTAGGAATTCAGAAGCTCTGACGAAAGGGTTTCTAGTCAGTTACAGCTGTGTGGCTGAGCAGACGTGGCACGTGACGAAGAACAATGTGTATCATGAGAACACAGTGCTGTCAGCAGGGCCTGCACTGAGGGGACTTTTCTACTCTTCCCTCTTTCTTTCCACTTCCGTTTTCCACTCAGGCTTCTCCACCATGTAGTCACAGATCCGCCGAGCCCCGCTGTAACTGCAATTTGCTCTGCATTCTCTCATTTCCTCCCCTTCCTCTTCTTCCCGTGGCGCTTTATTCTTATGGCCTGTTCTGGAAATACCTGGATATCTACCCAGAGTTCGAAAGCATTACTCTTCATATAACACCCTGGACCGGGTTTTTGAAGTAGTTTATAAAAGCACTCTCCAGCCTAGTATTTAGGTATGACCTTCTATCCACTTAACATGTACCTGCAAAATACTACTTCAAAGCCTTTTCAAAGGTGTTTCCCACCCAAAGAATGCTCCTTTCTGCTCATGGTAAATATCCAGTGCTTACGCTTCTGACTGGCACCATAACTGATTCCTCCACACCATTTCCCCCCTTTCATTTACTCCGCATTTTTGAGTGGTACTGGCTGCATGTCCCTCGCAGGCAGGCACCGCCCCTTTGAAACCTGCCCATCACCACTGGCCACATTATGTTCAGCATCTGAGAGGAATCCAACCCCTTTTCTTCAGCTTTTTTTTTTTGTACCAGAGATCAAGCTCAGGGCCTTGAGCCTGCCAGGCAGGCTCTGTGCTGCCGAGCTACACCCCAAACCTCCCCTTCAGCTTGTCAAAGTCACGCCTGCCCCCACGAGCCCCACCCTGGGCTGCTCCACCTCTGCCAACTCCGGCAGCAGCCCCGCCTGGGTCCAGCAGGCCTCAGGTACAGGGCCGGCCTCCCCCGCCGGGCGGTCTCTCTTCTCTCCCTCGGCTCTGAAGTCACAGGCCCTCATCCACCAGTCTGGCCCCTGACAGAGGTCTTGCCAGCAACCTCCAATGGCGGTCACATTCCAATAACTTGTTTCAAATCTTAGCTCAGTGGTTCCGACGCCTGTCTTGCAAGCGCAAGGACCCGGGTTCGATTCCCTGGTAACCACATACACTACTGGGTATGGAGACTCATGCCCAGCAGCAACCAGTACCACATACCCAGTGCCGGGTCTGGTGGCTCACATCTGTAATCCCAGCACTCGGGAGGCAGAGGCAGGAGGATTGCTATGATGTGAGTTTGAGGCTGGGCTCAGGCCAGCGTGAACCACAAAGTGAGACCCTGTCTCAAAAACAAAAAAAAATCTTAAAACCCGAGATTACCCAGTGGAGCCGCAGTGTGACCCCCTTTGTACCAGGAAGAACATCTTTCTTTTACCAAAGTAGACATTACACTTTAACCTCTGAGAAGGTTCTGTGGGTTTCCAAATTTCATTCCCCTCAATTCCCTTTTCTACCATATTGGAATTATTTTGTTCTCTACCTTCTTTCTTTCCTTTTCTCTTATTATCATCCAGCTCTGGTCTTTGAAACACTTCCTTCCATGGGAATCTCTAGTCCACCCTGCTCTTCCAGTCCTCTTGCTGGGCTGCCCAGCTTCTCTCTTCCTCCCGTCCCTATTTTCCCCAAGTAGCTCGGCAGTGTCCATGTGTACAGAGCTTTCCAGTTTCCTTCTCGCTGCAGTGCCACACACCTTTTCAGAGTCAGCCACAGAGATTCACCCCGGAGACCCGCTGTTCAGGTGCTGCTGAGCCCCTCGCTTGGCATCCACTTCGGCCCTCACCTGATCGGCTTTTCCCCACTCACTCTAAGCTCCTTCCACACAGAGTCTTATCTTCCTGACACTGTGCATATTTGCTTCTTCCACCACATGTGTCAACAGCCATCCGTCACCCCAAAGGCAGGTGTCCCAGGGCTCC